>PVJN01013955.1:0-48184 GCA_004026805.1 Lasiurus borealis | reverse complement strand
TGCCACTTCATAAGTGTGTGGCCATTGCTTAGTAATGTAATTTTTATAGCTTCATTTTGTTCAATATGATGGAATAGATATATCACTTTGGCAAGGTTATCAATAAGAAATGAGGTAATTCATATACTTAGCATATATGAGTTATGTATGTTTCTAGTATTTGGTAACTTTTATAATTGGTAAATACTATTATTAGTCTCTCTGAACTTTACTTTTTTCAATTACAGTTGACATACAATATTATATTACTTTCAGGAGTACTACATCATGATTAAACATTTATAGAGATTTTAAAGGATCACCTGCTAAGTCTAGTACCCATCTGACACCATACACAGTTATTGCAATGTTATTGACTATATTCCATGTGTTATGACTTTTTTTATAACTAGCAATTTATACTCCTTAATCCTTTTTTATCTTTTTCACCCCTTCTTCTACCCTGTTCTCATCAGATGACCATCAAAGACAAATATATTATTTCACATATACGTGGAATCTAAAAATACAAAGTAAATAAAGTAGAAGCATCCTCAGATCTTTTCTATGGGTGTGCCAGTTCTACTTCTCTTGTTTTGTCTTTGAGAGGAAGTCTTAGGATTTTGTGCCTTCTGAGCATCTCACAAAGGCAGGCCTGATTCTGAGACCCTCCTATTTATTTTTCTTAAATCAGTGCCCTGAAGTGTTCAAGGTTGTGCATCTTCTCCCAACCCAGCAACATTGAGCTGGCTGCTTATATCTGTGTGCTGTCTGAAGAAGCTTACACATACCATCTATGGAGGCTTGCATTTAAGCAATTTGGGGGATGCCTCCAACAAGGATACAAGGAGAGTGGGGGGAGTGTTTATAGGCTAGCTGTGGGGATCTCCAGGTGAGGCAATCGTATGAATTTTCTGCACAGGCTTCTTGGTGGAGTCTGTGAGTCAGTTATTAGGATCGATTTGTAGAGATCCATGTGCTATTTGCTATGAACTTTTTTTAATTCTATCAGCCTTCCCACATAATTAAGCTGTGCAAATCTTCTTAGCATACTGGATATGGTGAGACAGAACTGTTTTTTTTTTGTCAACATCCATTAGGACTTGGAAAGCTGAGTACTTCTCTGCTTACTCCACCCACGGGAAAAATTGTTAACCAAGAGATAAAGTGAAACTTCTTACTTTTATCAATGTGTCTAGGCTCATTTTTTTTTCTCCACTGAGGTACTAGAACCTCAGTGAAGCAAATATTTCTTCCAAATATCTCTTTCATATAGGTACTTTCATCCATAGATTATTAAAATTGGGAGTTTGAGGGCTGGAACAACCTATTTTATCATTTTGCTGATACCTGAGTTCACTGTCATCTTTTCCTCATGAAACCAGAAATTTTATTTCCATCTTTAGGACTTAGCATGTCTTTACCATCTATTTCATATGGCTATATCTTATTTCCTTGGAGCTTACTGAAATACTAAAAAGTAAGACGCACAAAGTCTAAATTCAGCCTGTTTTCTTCACTATGTTCTACAATGTCAAGAACTTGTTAGTAATTCAATAACTTCAGGTAAACAGTGAAGAAGGTAGCAACAAATATAGTTTAGTTACTTCTATTTCCTGCAAAAAAATTCCAGAAATTTGCTTTTGCCTTGGTGTTTTTAGTCTTTTCTCAGATCTTTATGTTGTATATTGTTGTTGTTGTTGTTGTTAGTGCTATTTTGTTTCCTATTTATTCACACTAGTGTTAATAGAATTAGGTCTAGATATTTTCTTAGACACAATCTGTTGCCATCCCTTTATATATATTTTTTTCTGGTGGGATACTTTTTTATAACTTAAAATCTGTAAAAACACTAATTCATAACTTCAGCTAATATTTAGTGAGTGATAAGTGTTCATATAGTTTGTATTTTCTATAATATATCTCGACCCTCCATTCCCATTGTTCTTTATCTTGCTATTGTGCACTTAAAACTACTCTTACACTTTTGTCCATGCTTCTTTACTGACTTTTTGTCACTGACACTGTTACAGAAAATCGGAATAACCAAAACATGCTCGGAGAGTTTGGAGTTACATTTAATATGTGTGGGTCCAGAGAAAAATGTTTCTCAAATTCTGGGCCCAAACATGCATAAATTTTCCGTATTTATATGTTTTTACCTTCTTTGTCTCCTAAATATGGAATGTTTTCCACCCCTTTGCAAGTTCTTAAAGGGCCCCTATGTGCTGAGGCCTTGAGACCTTAACCAAAGGCCTGGCCTGGTGCCAGCACTGATAATTTTGTCCAGGGAAGGTTTAATGGCCTCTCTGAAGTTAAAATAGTCTCATTTTCCTTATTATTTAAGCAAGCAAGCATTTACAGAAGCCAACAGCAAGGTTAAAATTTCAAACAGCAGTTTTTATATAAGATGGAGGCTTCAACACTATTTCAGTTTCCCATAGTGGTTTATGCACTCCAGAGTACAACTCTCTGCTCCCTTCTTTACCCTGAGATGAGTCTGATGCTTTCTGAATGGAGTTAGTAAAAGAGTACCTGACTGGGAGTATATATATATATAATGATTTCCCTTTTTCTCTCTAGGCTTTAGTGTACACCTTTGTGAGTACCTGTAGTAAGCTAAAACTTCTTCCTCATTGCTTCTCCAGTGCTGTGCTTGCTGGTGACTAGGCTATATATTTGTAGAGCATATCTTTATATCTCATTCCAAATCCATTAGCAGTTTCATTAGTTGAGAGACTCCCAAAGAAGCTATGATTAGAATTTTATTTTATATCTTCAGGAGACTTGTAATAAGAAATATGAAAAGATTATATAAGGAAAAGTGACATTGCACTATATAAATTTGGACTGCTGTGATAGTTAATTTAATGTGTCAACTTGACTGGGCTAAGGGATGGCCAGATTGATAGTAAAACATTATTTCTGTGAGATAGTTTCCCAAAGAGATTAGTATTTGATTCTGCAGACTGAGTAAATATTGTCCTCACCAATATGAGTGGACATTATCCAATTTGTGGAGAGCCTGATTGAACACAAAGACAGAGGAAGGACAAATGTGCTCTCTTTTTGAGCTGGAACATCCATCTTCTCCTGCCTCAGACATTAGTGCTCCTAGCTTCAGGCCTACCAACTCAGACTAGGACTTATATCACCAGCCCCTTAATCTCAGGCCTTTGGACTGAGACTAGCACTCACACATTGGGTCTCCTGGTTCTCTAGCCACCAGGTTCAGACTGGAACTACACCACTGGTTTTGCTGGGCTCCTAGCTTGCAGATTGTGGATTGTGGGACTTAGATTCCATAATAAAGTAAAACAATTCCTCATAATAAATTTATTTCTATATATTTATATAATCTGTGTGATGGTATATCATTATGGATCACATTATAAGATGAAATGAAAATAGATTAATGAAGCCTTCACATTAATCTATGTTTTAATTCAAAAAAGTAGTGAAGCATCCATCTTATTTAAAAACTATTATTTGAAATTTTAAACCTGATATTTTGGCTTCTGTAAATGCTTGCTTGCTTAAATAATAAGGAAAATAAGACTACTCCCATTCCAAAGAGGCTGCAGACTATGCCCCAGACAGAGTTGTCAGTGCTGATACCAGGCCAGGCCTTGAGATATGGTCTCATGGCCCCTTTCCAGCACATAGGCTTTCTATCCCAGAGGACCTGGAAGTCACATTCCAAATTTGGGAGACAAAAGAGCTAGAAAGAGCTAGGAAAAGTATCAATAGAAAAGGTTTCCTCCATGTGGGGGGATCCAGAATTTGAAAGGCACAGTTTTCTCTGGCCCTGCCCTTAAGGAAATGTAACTCCCTTTCTCTAAGCATGGCTTGTTTTTCTTTCCAGTCTTCTGTAACATAATGGTACCCTGACTGAGAAGAAGGTCAAATATGCTGGTGAGTGGACCAGGTTTGGGGCCCGAGGGGGAGCCGGACAGGCCTCAGGGAGGTGCCACTCTGGTGAGTTAGCATAATTGAACCCAGGGACTCTGAGTGCTCCCTGACCTCAGTCTAGGACCCAGCCGGCATCTGGAGAGAGTGGACGGACACTTCTGGACCTGTCAACAGAAACTGTAAGATAGGGGCCCTATCAGTCAGGCCCACTTTGAGTGAGTAAAAGGGGAAGCTTGATCACCTTCCCAGAAGTCAAGGAACTCATCAGGCAATTAATCAGGAATCAGGTGGACTGTTTAAACTCTGAGTGAATATCTGGTAGAAGTAAAATACTCCGACTGCTGTATAAATGTAAGTGTGAGAGTCTGTGTGAAAGACAGTGTAAGCGCTGCTTTTGAGGGAAGACAGTAGAGAACTTTTAATTGTTTTTCCTTGATTTATAATTTTGCTGGATTAGTTTAAAATTTTGGAATTCTGGGGTTAATTTAAGGGTATAAAATTTGTGAAGGTTGCCAATCCAGAGAAGTTTAAACAAAGGCTTGTTGGATTAAGATTAGTCATAATTAACTGCTTTGCAGGCTGCCTTTTTTAGCACTGCTAGCAAACAGAGAATCATGTGGTTCTGAGAATTGCAACCTGCCTGCCCTTCCTGATAGATTTACAGTGGGTCTCTGGGGGAGGAAGAGAGTTGAAAACTGCTTTGGAGCAGGTGTGAGAAAGGATAGAGGTGGTGGAATTCACTCTCAGCCTGCTGAGATAAAGAAGCCCTAGGCTGGGGGCTAAGGGGATGTTTGGAGATATCAGAAGTGGTGAAGGAGGAGAAGGATTGGAGATCACCTGGAGCCTTAGACTAAAGAAGGAAAATCTGGGAGGGAGAGCAGCTATTCCGTAAGTGTAAAAAGCCTGGTTATACAGGATCGCAGACCACTTGCCTTTTTTCCCCTGCTAAGGACAGAGTAAATGGTTAATGCAGAAAAGGGGGAGGATCAGTGGAGAGAGAAGGGAGCGATAGTTTTTTGTTGGTTTTGCTGGCTATAACTCACTCTGCTGGTGTTCTTGGTTTCTTACTGATCTGAATTATGCTGGACTCAAGGCTTTCTGAAAAAATACAGTGGATCTTCCTCTGCCCAGTTTTCTTCTTTTTAACCCTTCCAATTCACATAAAGAAAATCTCACTGTCTGAGCCTGGCAGGGTGGGGTTACTGGGTACTTCTTGGGCAGTGGTGGGATATTCAGCAAAGGAACTTTAAGATACATTATCTTTAATATTACAACTAGCTTAAGTTTTAAAAATCTCTGTTTCTTAAAAAGAAATATTTTTACCTATTCTTAGATTTATCACAGAAGGTCTAAGTTATAAATGTTAATCTAAGAAATTCTAGATGTTTATTTTTTAGGAATTATTAAAGGATTGAGGTTTCAAAGATTAAGGAATACTGAGTAGAAGGTCTGAGGCATGGTTCTGCATTTTTAAAGGACATAGAAAGAAGGTTTAAAGGCTAATTTGGAAGTGTAAAATTTATAAAGGTTGTGTATATAATAATGAGAAGAGAAATATTGAAAGGAAATCAAATAATACAGGCCAGTAGCCAGGAAGAGTAATAATTTACAGTCTACCTCTCTAAACAGAGGGTAAATACTTATACCAAAGTACATAGGGAGTGACTGATAAGAGAAACCTAAGAGTTATTGTTTGTTATAATATATTCAGAAAATATTACTTGGGAAAGTCCATAAAAAGAACTGGCAAGGAAAATTTTATCTTAAAGCAGGTCAGTATATTTTTCTCCTTATATAATTCCTCCAGAATTTGGCAATATTTAATAAATAAATCATGGCAATACATTTCTTTGCATAAATGCAATAAGACCGATTTCCAATAGTAGTTTTATTAACCAGAAACATTGACTAGAGTATCATGTTTTGAAGAGTCCTGCCTAAACTCTGAAGACTTGAAGCCAATAAGAGTGCCATGAAGAAAGTCTAGTGTCCTGCTTGGTAGCCCTGAAAATAGCTGGTGCTGAAGCATCAGGCCCATACCCTACCATCACTGGCAGTTGGTCAGAGTACAAGGGGAGCTAAAGGCACCTCTGCGTCCCTGCAGTACCCCTACATACTCTGAGCTGTGACAAGTAGGAGGGCTGAGATGGGCCTTGAAGCCTAGGGCATAGGCCCGAGTAGAGCCACTACAGGTGAGTACTTCACCTCACTCAGCAGATACTACAGGCAGGCCTGATGGTACCTGCATGGCTTGGTTTTCTGGCTCTATGGGGCAGATTAAGATTCAATCTTGAAATTCCTACAGAGGTAGTCAGTTACCATTCTTGTTATGTTTATGCAAACAATCAGGCCAAATTAAATACAATAGATAAAGTAGTCTTGATTTAGCTCTTTTGATAAACATGGGGGTAATTTTGAGTAGAAAAATTCTATTTCAATAGAGGCTATTAAAACTGAAAGGTTTTCTTTCCTTTCCACCAGACCATTTGTTACTGTTTGTCTCCACCAGGTCACAAGCCCACCTCCTTCTGTGCCCAGGCCTTATTGTCCCTCTGACAGATAGCAAGGATCTCTTGGCTCTGAAAGAAACCTCTGACCTACCTCAGCAAGAAGTAGCTAGGATCTTTTAAGTAATATATTAGGCAGTTAGACAGATTTGAGCAGAGCAAGGACGATGGTACAACTAGCACTACCATATGTAATTAAGTCTTTCCATCACTACCTGTGTGAGACAAGGGGACTACCCCAGAAGCAAGAGGGAATGAGGCTGCAGATGAAGCAGCCCAGGAAACTGCCCTAAAACCAGTGGATCCTCTACAAATTCTAGTGACTCTTCCAAACCCACACCTACCTGCCTCACCAACTTACATGGAAACCCAATATAGAAAAGCTGAAATCCATAACCAATCTTTACTCAAGTTCTTACAGACTATACAGGTCCTCTTTCTTCCAGAAAGCAGTCCAGAAGCATGTCCAAGGTATTCTGCCTATACCAACTTCTGATCCAGTCCATCTTTCCACACCAGTGACTCTGGGTAAAAAAAAAAAAATTACCAAACAAGGGCCGACTCCTATCTGAAAAGGACCACCCCTACAGCAGTCAAGGTTGACAAGATCTCGGTGTGGCTTCATCACACCTGACTCTTAAGACAGCCCAGGCAAAATAGAGAGTCCAAGACTCTTTGGACCCTCTAAAGATTACTCCTGGCCCTCATTCTGGGCCATTATCTTACAAACAGGGCCACTGACTTTATTCAGCAGAGAATTAATTTTATCAAGCTTTTAATCCTCATGGGTCAATATAACTTCCTCACCAACAATGACCCAAAAGAGTCAATGATTTGACTCATGTACATAAAGCCAGTGGGGAATGAAGCATCATCTTATATAAAAACTGCTGTTTGAAATTCTAACCCTGATATTTTGGCTTCTGTAAACATTTGCTTGCTTAAATAATAAGGAAAATAAGATACTACCATTCCAAAGAGGCTGTAGATTATGCCCCAGACAGAGTTGTCAGTGCTGAGACCAGGCCAGGCCTTAAGATATGGTCTCATGGCCCCTTCTCAGCACATAGGCCTCTTTTCTCAGAAGACCTGGAAGTCTCATTCAAATTTGGGAGACAAAAGAGCTAGGTAAAGTATAAATATAAAAGGTTTCCTCAATGTGGGGGATCCAGAACTGGAAAGGCACAGTTTTCTTTGGCCCTGCACTTAATAAAAATGTAACTCCCTTTCCCTAAGCATGGCTTGTTTTTTTGTTTGTTTGTTTGTTTGTTTGTTTGTTTTTGTGTTTTTTTTTCCCAGTCTTCTGTAACAGTAGGACAATTCTATGTAATCTCTACAATTTTAAAGATGTTTCTTTGAAAGATACTCCCAAGCTCCTTGCTCCCCATAATAATCATTTGCACTATTATGGGGAATATATTGGGCAAACAGACATAAGATTTTTCTCCTTTCTCACTGTTTAACTTGTTAGGGTTTAATTTACTCTAATTTGAAAGCAGAAGCATCTCTGAGTAGCATTTATTAACCTAAAATTCTAAGACCAAAGTGAGAGGCAACAGTATTTATTTGAGACTTAAAAGAACAGTTACTCATATAAAACTAATCAGAAACCCAAATAGTGCTTCAGATAGGAGGTGAAGGCAAGGGGTACTTATAAGAAAGGGAAGAACAATTACATCAATAGAAGAAAGGATTATCTATAGGCACAGCATTAACATTCCTACTTTAGCTTATCTGCTGTGCCTATAGATAATCCTTTCTTCTATTGATGTAATTGTTCTTCCCTTTCTTATAAGTACCCCTTGCCTTCACCTCCTATCTGAAGCACTACTTGGGTTTCTGATTATATATATATAAATTTCCAGCCCAGTAGTTAGCCATTATGTTTGCTTTCTTTAAAAGTGATCACTTGGGATACAGTGCTGATTTAGGGCCAATCTAAAGTTTATTTTGCCCAGTATTTTTTTTTATGAATTCACTTTTTATTGCTGATAATATTACAGATATATCTCCTTCTCTTCCCCCTTTACCTCCATCCTCCCAGCTCCTTCCCACCTTTTTGGAGGAGTAAGACCTATAAGGCAGTTCCTCTGGAAAGGTATCTCCAACTTCATTTTAAAGTGGCTATGTTAGCCCAGCTGTGATGGCTCAGTGGTTGAGCATTGATGAGGAGGAGGTTATGAGTCAATTTCTGGTCAGGGCACATGCTTGTGTTGCAGGCTCAATCCCCAGTGTGTGACATGCAGGAGGCAGCTGATTCATGATTCTCTCTCACCATTGATGTTTCTCTCTCTCTCTCTATCTTCTCCTTCCTCTCTGAAGTCAATAAAAATTAATATATTTTAAAAAGTGGCTGCTTGTTTATATTTATATTTCAGATATGAAAATCTGATTCATTTAAATAGTTTAATAAATAATGGACAGGTTAATAAACCTTAGAATCAGTTTATAGAAATTATGAAAAATCATATTTCATAATATATTTTAGCTATAACTATATAGGCAATGTGAAAGTAAAAATTGAACTACTTAGGATGAGGGGATCTTAGAGATTTAACTAATCAAGCATGATATTTAGAAATGCAACAAACATTTTTTTTAAATAAATACCATTTTGACTCCCCAGTTATCTGCATAATTATATTTTATTTTCCTATATTGATATACTTTTTAAAATATGTATCTTAAAGTGTGGGTAACAAAAACAATAGAGTGGGAGGTTTGGCTTCAAAAATAGAATTGGGACACATTTAAGTGAAATTCAGTATCCCAAAATATGCACTATATGGGAGAAATGTAAATTTGGGAAAAATCAAAACAACACTTTATAATTGCTAATCATATAAAAGCATCTGGCAGGATAAGAGGTAACCTATTAAATCATTAGCACTGAAAAACTTTTACAAAACACCTGGCATATGCAGACAGAGGAATGAGGACGTTTTACATATATATATATATATGTGTGTGTGTGTGTGTGTGTGTGTGTGTGTGTGTGTGTGTGTGTATTGTATCTAATAAAATAGTAATATGCTAATTGACCATATCTCCACTATGTCCATAGCCAATCAGGGGTGATATGCAAATTAACCCAGCAAAGAGACAGGTAAATTTTCATACACAGGTGGAGGGGTGGGCAGTGCTCAATGCCACCACCACCAGTTGAGTCCAATCCCCAATTGCCAACCTGGGCAGGCAGCGTGGCGCAGCACCCAATGTGGCTGGCTGGATCATAGCCAAGATGGGGGACCAGGTAGGCAGAGGAGGGAGCACCCTATGCCACTGGCTGGATCCAAGACAGAGATTGTGCCACCTGCCTGGGTCCATGTCACAAGGGGAACCAGGCAAGCAGCATGGGGCAGCGCCCAACGTCATCAGCTGGATTTACACTGTGATCCTGGACCCGGGCAAGCGGTGTGGGGCAGTTCCCTATGCCGTCGGGCTGGATTCAAGCTAGGATGAGGGACTGGAAAGGCTGCGGGGGGGCAGCACCCTACGTCATCAGCTGAATCCAAGCTGCGATTGCTGACCCAGGCAGGCGGCATGGGTCAGTGGCCGATGCTGCCAGCTAGATCCAAGCCATGATCGCGAACCTGGGAAGGCTGCATGGGACAGCGCCTGATGGCACTGGGCTGGATTCAAGCCGCGATGAGGGACAGGGCAGTTGGAGGGGGCAGTGCCCAATATTGCCAGTTGGATCCAAGCTGTGATTGCAGACCCGGGCAGGTGGCATGGGGCAGCACCCGATGCAACTGAGCTGGAATCAAGCCAAAATGGGGGACCAGGCAGGCTGCCTGAGGCAGCACAGGCTGGATCCAAGCCACGATCAAGGACCTGGGCAGGCGGCACGGGGCAGCGCCCCACACTGCCAGCGGAGTCCAAGCTGCAGGGATCCGCAGCCCCTGCCAAGGCCCACCCATGGGGTGGAGCAGAGCAAGAAAGCTGGCAGCTTAGAGGGCATTGCTCCCCCTGGAGCCCCAGCTTCCCCATCCCAGCTGTGGAAACTGACAACAAGTAGGAGGAAGTCTCACCCCACAGTATCAGCCAGAATCAGCCTTTGGTCACAAACCTCAAAGGCCTGAGAGTCAAGACTCGTTTACCTGTATCTCAGACTATGGCAGTAGACAGGTGGGACTACGTCCAAAGAAAAACTGTTGATACAACAGTAGCTCTGCAGCAGAAAGATGCGGACGTTATCATAGAAAATGTCTGAAGAGCAAGATGCGTCTGATCTTGAAAGAAGGCGACGCCTGTGACAGAATGTATCTGAAGAGCAGCTAACGGAAAAACGTTGCTCTGAAGCCGAAAAAACACTGGCATCGTTGACAGAAAATGTCTAAAGACCAACGTGCCTTTGAAGTTGAAAGAAGACGGTGGCAAAGACAGACTATGTCTAGAGAACAGTCATCAACATGAACTAGCAATACTGGTAGGAACTGCCTTAGCGAAAATGGAATACAGGAGGATGGAATTCTTGAACATAGTTATGGTGGAATGACTGTTAGATGGGAATTTTGCCTATCACTAAATTTCTCTTATGAAAAACCATCCGATGGGAATGTCTGTCCAAATGATATACATTTTCCAGATTACCTGGCATATTTAAAAAGATTAATGACAAAAGAAAATTCTAACAGTAAAAATTTCATGGAAAATATTTGAAGCATAAGTAATTATTTTGCTTTTGCTTCCATGGGTGCAAATATTGCATCGTCACCAGGGTATGGGCCATACTATTTTAGAACACACGGACAAGTTTGTCACCGAACTGGAACTTTACATCCCTTGGATGGTGTTTCTTGGAAGTTTGCTCAACTCTATATTTTCGATACAGCCAAAGTTACAAGTAAAAGATTAGCAATGCCAGAAACCTGGGGCTGCTCAGAAAGAGCCAGGATCAACATCAACAACCTCCTAGATGAAATAAATTAACAAAATCATACAAGAAGCTACATGACATAGAAAAGGAAGCCCAATCTGAAACAGCAGCAAAAGGTATAGCTCCCACGGAAATAACTATGGCAATTCAATATGATCATAACAGTGACCCAAGTAGATATAATTCCCTCCCTGTAACAGAGGTTGCTGCATGTTCTGAAATGAAGATGGAGAACCTCCTTTTGAAAGGGACTTGCTCATTCATTCTAAACCAGATCCCAATAATCCAAGTGCCACTAAAATGAAACAAATCAGTATCCTGTTTTCTACATTAGATGCAATGACATATCCTATTCTTTTTCCACATGGTGAAAAAGGCTGGGGAACAGATATTGCATTAAGACTCAGAGTCAACAGTGTAATCCACAATAATACTAGATGAAATGTAAGGACACGAGTCGCACAAATGAGGTATTATGGATTTCATCTCTGTGAGGGACATGTTCAGTCCTATTTTAAATGCAGGAAAATTAACTGAATAGTTTATTGTGGATTCATATTCAAAAATGGAGGCCAATCAGATAAATTTCATTAAAGCAAGCCAAACCAATTTGAGATTTGAAAAATATAATTTTTTGATGGATTATCTCAAATCTAGATCTGAAAATTGGTAAAATGATAATACTTCCATCATCTTTTGAGAGTAATCCCAGAAATATGCAACAGTGAAGTCAGCTGCTATGGCAAATGTAACAGAAGTGTGGCAAGCCTTATTTATTTATAACCATGACATGCAACCCCAAATGGGCAGATATTACAAACAATTTACAATGCTGGCAAAAAGTTGAAAATTAGACCTGACATGGTAGCCAGAGTTTTTAATATTAAGCTGAATACTATTTTAAATGATGTATATAAATTCCATTTATTTGGAAAAGTAATAGCTAAGATTCATATCATTGAATTTCAGAAACGTGGACTGCCTCAATGCTCACATATTATATTGGATAGTGAGTCCAAATTACATTCAGAAGATGTCTTTGACCATATAGTTAAGGCAGAAATTCCAGATGAGGACCAGTGTCCTCAAATTTTTCAAATTATAAAATCAAATATGGTACATGGACCAGGTGGAATACAAAATCCAAATAGCGTATGGATGGAAAATGGAAAATGTTCAAAGGGTATCCAAAAGAATTTCAAAGTGTGACCATTGGAAATATTGATGGATATCCCAAATACAAATAAAGATCTGGTAGTACCATTTCTATTGGAATTAAAATACTTGAATTGTCCCTTATAACTCATTTTTGTGCCTCAAATATAACTGTCATATAAATGTTGAAGTCTGTGCATCAATTAGAACTGTAAAATATCTTTTTAAATATATCTATAAAGGGCATGATTGCACAAATATTCAAATTTCTGGAAAAAATAATATTATCATCCAAAACTGGTTTGGCTCAGTGGATAGAGCATGGGTCTGCAGACTGAAAGGTCCTGGGTTCAATTCTGGTCAAGGGCATGTACCTTGGTTGCAGGCACATCCCCAGTAAGGGGCATGCAAGAGGCAGTGGGTCGATGATTCTCTCTCATTGATGTTTCTAACTCTCTATCCCTCTCCCTTCCTCTCTGTAAATAAATCAATAAAATATATTAAAAAAAATATTATCAATCATGATGAAGTACAGGACTTCATTGACTCCAGGTATGTGAGCGCTCCTGAGACTGTTTGGAGACTTTTTGGAAGGCAAATGTATGACCAATCTCACACAATCATAAGATTAGCTATTCATTTGCCAAATGATCAAAATTTGTATTTTCATGCCGATGATTTTGCTTAAGTTTTAGAGAGTGCTAAAAGAAATAACTCAACTTTGATGGCTTGGTTCTTATTGAATAAAAAAGATTCTCATGCACATAAGTATTATTATTGGGAGATTCCACAGCATTATGTGTTTAATAATTCTATGGACAAAACACTGAAAGGGTGGGAATAAAATATCAGGAACACTGTTCACTGTGAGCTTTAGAGAACCAGAACAATATTACCTTAGACTTTTGCTTCTGCATGTAAAAGGTGAAATAAGTTTTGAGGATCTGTGAACTGTAGGGGTGTAACTTATGATACATTTCATGAAGCTGCTGAACACCAAGAATTATTACTAGATGACACTCTCTGGAAAGATACAATTGATGATGCAATCATCCTTAATATGCCCAAACAACCACGGCAACGTTTTACATACATATGTGTGTTTGGATGTCCTACTGCAGATAAATTATGGGATAAGAATAAATCTCATTTTATTGAAGATTTCTGTTGGAAATTGCACCAAAGAGAAGGTACCTGCGTGAATTCTGACATGCATGCCCTTTAACAAAATTCAGGAAGTATTCACATTGCATGGAATGAAATGTTCACATTTCAAACCTCCAGACTCTCCTTTATTAATGAATGCAAATACATGTGATGAATTATATGAGCAACAAAAGGCATATATTTTGATAAATTATCTGAATGATGAATAGTTGGCAGCCTTTCAGACTGTAACTTCAGCCATCGAATATCATACTGTATATCCCAAATGCTTTTCTGGGATGGTCCAGGAAGTAGTGGAAAAACACATCTGTATAAAGTTTTAATACATTATATTAGAGGTTGTGGTGGTCCTGTTTTACCCATAGCATCTATAGGAATTGCTGCAAATCTATTTGGTGGAAGAATCTTTCATTCCCAATATAAATTACCAATTCCATTAAATGAAACTTCAATTTCTAGACTTGATATAAAGAGCAAAGTTGCTAAAACCATTAAAAATGCCCAACGTATTATTATTGATGAATGCACCATGGCATCCAGTCATGCTATAAACATCATAGACAGATTACTAAGAGAAATTATGAATTTGAATGTTGCATTTGGTGGAGAAGGAGATTTTCGACAATGCCTAAGTATTGTGATGCATGTTATGCAATCAGCCATAGTACAAATGAGTTTAAAGTACTGTGATGTTTGGGGATGTTTCAGAAAGTTGTCTCTTAAAACAAATATGAGATCAGAGGATTCTGCTTATAGTGAATAGTTAATAAAACTTAGAGAAGGCAAACTTGATAGCAGTTTTCATTTAGGAATGGATATTATTGAAATTTTTATGATATGATTTGTAATGAATATGTTACTGAAGCCACCTTTGGAAATAGTATATTTATAGATAATAATATATATATATATATATATATATATATATATATATATATATATATATATATATATAAATGTGTGATTCTTTTCCAAAAAAAGTGAACATGTTAAAAAATTAAATGGAGAAATTTTGTATATACTTGATGGAGATTTTCACACCTATCTGAGTGATGATTCCATTGACTCAACAGATGATGCTGAAAAGGAAAAATTTCCCATTGAATTTCTTAATAGTATTACTCATTCAGGAATGCCATGTCATAAATTAAAATAGAAAGTGGGTGCAATCATTATGCTATTGAGAAATCTTAATAGTAAATGGGGTCTTTGTAATGGTACCAGATTTATTATCAAAAGATTATGACCTAACATTATCGAAGTTGAAGTATTAACAGGTTCTGCAGAGGGAGAGGTTGTTCTGATTCCCAGAATTGATTTGTCTCCATCTGACACTGGCCTCCCATTTAAATTAATTCAATGACAGTTTCCTGTGATGCCATTATTTGCAATGACTATCAATAAGTCACAAGGACAAACTCTAGACAGAGTAGGAATATTCCTACCTGAACCAGCTTTCACAAATGGTCAGTTATATGTTGCTTTCTCTTGAGTTCAAAGAACATGTGATGTTAAAGTTAAAGCTGTAAATACTTTATCCCAAGGGAAATTAGTGAAGCACTCTGAAAGTGTTTTCACTCTTAATATAGTATACAGGGAGATATTTGAATAAGTTTAATCACCTTATCAGTCATTATTTGCATCAATGTTGCTTTTATATAATGTTTTTGTTGTTGTTATATCATTTTGTTATTGTTTATCAATAAAATTATGTATTATTTTCATATGCATTGTACTCATTTCCTTTTATCTCTCACACTCTTATTATAGAGAATGGGAAAATTGCAATATTAAAATATTTCCTCTAATTAATTCCCTTTCCATGTGCATGAATTTCGTGCTCTGGGCCACAAGAATAAGAATAAGAACAAGTGATTGATTTTCATTTACTATTCAATCTTGTTTTTTTGCATAATGGACAAATAATCATTAGTGATTCGGTTGTAGTTGATTTATGCTTCCATATTATGGAATTTTGAAGAGTAATGAATTTAATGTACCTTGTGTATATTTACTAAATTTGTTCATACAGTGTTTTGCTTGCTTTACAAACTTATTAACATAAAGAATCAGGTCTTGGAGATTGCTCATTTGCTTTAGATACAGAAATATCCATAGGCAATTCTGACATTAAATATATATATATATATTTCTTCTTACACCTCACATTATTTTTCACAATTTTCCCAAGAGTTCTGAAAGATAAGAGAGGTCTTCAAGAAAT
This sequence comes from Lasiurus borealis, assembly GCA_004026805.1. Lineage (NCBI taxonomy): Eukaryota > Metazoa > Chordata > Mammalia > Chiroptera > Vespertilionidae > Lasiurus > Lasiurus borealis. The sequence continues at coordinate 32,361 of PVJN01013955.1, read as the reverse complement.
GTGTGGTTACAATTTAAGACAATCAACAACCTCTGTCATAGGGTTAGCCAAGTACAATGAGAAACAGAAACAAAACACAAAAGTTAGACTAGTGGGAGGTAATTTTGAAAAATCAACAGTAATCTAAAACCTTTTAAAATGTATCAATATTTACTCTTCTGCCTCCCTCCTTTTCTCCCTTTCTCCAGTCTAACCTTCCTTCTTCTCTCTCTTTCTATCTTTCCTAGTGCAGTCTTTTTTTTTTAATATGTTTTTATTGATTTTAGAAAGAGGAGAATGGAGATGAATAAATGGATAGAAACATCAATGAGGGAGTAAAACTGATCACTGCCTCTTTCATGACTCCTACTAGGGTTCAAGCCTGCAACCAGAACATGTGCCCTGACCAAGAATCAACCCAAGATCTCCTGGTGGTCAATGCTCAACCACTGAGCGATCCCTGCTAGGCATAGTGCAGTCTTGTAATGGCAATAATGTATCTGTTATTATTCCTTTAGAAAATATGTCCTTAGTTTGCCGAAACCAGTTTGGTTCAGTGGATAGAGCATTGACCTGCGGACTGAAAGGTCCCAGGTTCGATTCCGGTCAAAGGCATGTACCTTGGTCTCGGGCACATCCCCAGTAGCGGGTGTGCAGGAGGCGGCTGATCGATGTCTCTCTCTCATTAATGTTTCTAACTCTCTATCTCCCTCCCCTCCTCTGTAAAAAGTCAATAAAATGTTAAAAAATATATGTCCTTATTTATTGTAAAATAAACCCTAATATTTGCATTTGTTCTTTTCTAAATAGAAAATGTATTCAGAACACTCTATCTTGTAACAAACAAAAATAATAATAATAATCATGCTGACCAATATGTCACTAGTGCTTCTGAAGTAAATCAAAATATATTGGTAAATTTAAAGATTTTTCATTATTTTTATTCCAATATTGCAAGCTATTTTCTATGTGCACCTAGGTAAAGCAATATAATGAACACTTTCTAATACTGCTATTTTAGATAGTTGTACTCCTCTCAATGATCATTGAGAGTAATTTCCTCTATTCTTTTTCAGTCAATGTAATTGAACACAAGAAATGGCTCCACAATAATGTTAAACATGCACATATTGAAGCCCACTATATAATCCTTTTGGATGTTCCCATGGCTATACCTTGTCACTTAAAACTGGGTTGAACACACTTCTGCCTCTCAGTTCTGATTCTCACCTTTACATGAACTCATGAATTTCCCTTCCCATCCTCCCAAACCCTTCACTTTTTTTAGGACAAAGTCGAACAATTCTTAGCAAGGACTGCAAGATGCTTTATGATCAAGCCTTTGCTGAACTCTATACACTCACACACACTTATACTCACACTCAGTTCCTCAGGTAACTGCTCAAACCCATTATCACTCCTTATTTTTTCTTTGTGACACTCATTATAATTTGTCAATACTAAACTCTAAGCTCTATGGAAGCTGGGACCACATTTATTTTGCTCACAGATATATAACCCTTTGTAGAAAACAGCAGATACCAAAATAAGTATTTTAAAATTACTGACTGGCTCGGTATAAATTTACATTTTCTTTCCAAATGCGGTTATATTTTTCATACTTTCACTTTTAACTTTTTAATATCCCTGCTATTAAAATCCCATGTGATTTCACTTGGAAGAGCAGTTCACTATTATCCCGAGATTGGTTTAGGCCTGGAATTGACAAGATTTGGCCTTACTTGACTCCTATTGTTCATGCTGCTTTTTTAGGCTCCTATTACTGCTTTTTAAAGTGCTTTTTCTGCATGAATAACATAAACTGATGAACAAAAACAGATCCAGAGACAGAGAAACATCAATCAGTCAAAACTCAGAGGGAACGAGGGGGTTGGGGGAATAAGGGCTTGTATGCATGTATATAGGCCTAACCAATGGACACACATAACAGGGGTTGAGGGCATGAGTGGGAAGATGGAAGGTAATGAGGGGATAAGGACAGATATGTAATAACTTAATAAAGAAATATTCTTTATTAATAACTTAATAAAGAAATTTTTCAAAAAAGTATTTTTCCTGCCTCAGATCTGAACTTTCATTCCAATACAATAAACCAGCCTTCTCATTGTGTTCTTTGGAATGTATAGGTGACTTAGTGATTCACTGTCTGCTTAGGTATTTGATCTCACTGTCTTAGCCTATAATAGGGTCCTTTTGATTGTGAGTGCTGATATTCATAGCAATGTTGACTTTGTCTTATCTGATTATGCCTCAATCTCTGGTGTTTTGTGTTTCTCTAAATTATATTATGCACTTAGTTCTTAATAATATACTTTAGGTTTTCCTAGTAAAGAGGAACCTATAATACTCTTAAGCACATTGCTCCTAATATAAGGTAACTGAGATCACTTTTGGATGGTAACATATGAATAATAAACAAAAATAATAGTATATGTTTCTGGACTATTAGTGAATCATTGATCATATGCTCAAATGTAACTCATTGCTATGCAGACTAACTGCCATATATAGCAAATAGAAATATAGTACACCTAGCTAAGGGTGTCCCAAGTAATACACTCAGACATTTACTAATACTAAAATATTATTCACTGGAGGCCTGGTGTACGAAATTCATACATGCCATGGGGGGCGGGGGCGCTTAGCCCAGCCTGCATCCCCCCCAATTCAGGACTTCTTGGGGGATGCCCAACTGCCAATTTAGGCCTGATTTCAGGGATTGATCAGATATCCCTCTCACAATCCTAGAGCACTGACTCCCAATCACTCACCTGCCCACTTGCCTGGTTGCCCCGTTAGCCCCCCACTCCTGTCCAGATTGCTCCTAACTGCGCCCTCCCTGCTGTCGTGTTTGCTCCTAACTGCCCCCATCACTGGATTGGTCACCACTTACTGCCCCTCTTGCCAGCCTGATTGCCCCCAAATGCCGCCCTCTGCCAGCCTGGTTGTCTCTAACTGCCTCTTTACCGCTGGCCTGGTTTCCTCTTAATGCCACCCCTGCTGTCCTGATCACCCCAAACTGCTTCCCCTGCTGGCCTAGTCACCCCATGCAGCCTGTTTAGTTGTTTGGTCGTCCCTTACTAATCCCCCTACCGTCCTTGTTGTAGGCAGCCAACTTGTGAGGATGTGAGGGTTAATTTGCATATTACCTCTTTATTATATAGGATTATTTACTGAAATTTACATTCAACTGGGAACCTTGTATTTTATATAGCAATTGTACATTATACATTTTCTAATGTTAAAAAACTGATAAATTAACTTTTATAAATGAACCAGAATTGGTAATAATCAAAAAGTGATATGAGCCCTAAACAGTTTGGCTCAATGGATAGTGTCAGCCTATAAACTGAAGAGTCCCAGGTTCAATTCCAGACAAGGGTATGTACCTTTGTTTCAGGCACATCCCCAGAAGGGGATGAGCAGGAAGCAGCTGATCCATATTTCTCTCTCATTGATGTTTCTAACTCTCTATCCTTCTCCCTCCCTCGCATAAAAAAAATCAATAAAATATATTAAAAAAAAGAAGTGGTATGAGTTCCTAGAAGTATGTTCTTAACAATTGAATGCTATTGCTGGTGAACTATTCACTTTACAATGTTATTTTCAAAATTATAGGCAGCTTTGTTTTTTTTTTTGTTTGTTTTGCTTTTAATAGTGTTGTATCTATGAGCTCTTTAATTACATATTTTCTCTTCTTGACTGATTTTTACTATCATAATGTTTGTTCTTGTATGTTTTGTTACTTCTGCCATTTTTAACACCTTTTATTTTTTGTCTTGGGTGATTTCTATTTCTTAATTAGCTTTATTTGAACACATTTTCTTAGTTCATTTTGAGTTTTTGGTTTATTATTTCTTGTTATCTATTCTTTCTGAAATGAGCTATAAATCAATTATACATGGGTTATATTAATGCTTTATTGATTGATCACTATAAGGAATATTTTAATGATATCTCCATAATGTATGAACTTGAATCACTGACTGTATAGGTAGGTAAAAATTTCAACGTAAAAATTATCTGGAAGAAACTTTAGAAGTATTTAGTTTCTTAGATGAAATTATAAATATGTATAAATAAAGATGTATGTTTAAGAAAATACCTTCATATTTAAATTGTCATTTAGGAAAATATATAGTGAATAAATTTACAAAAATATTAAAATATAATAAAATTTATAGCTGTGAAATACTTGAATAGACATATTTATTCATAAATAATCCAGTTTTCAAAAATTGAAAAATTGGGTAAAACTGTGAAGTCATTGATGTATTAAAGCTATTATAATTAATACAATTATGTAATTTATTATTTTGTGAGTGCTTAATCTGGGACAGGAATTATACTTTTCTTCTTTATTTTATTTTATTTTTTAATTAAATCTTTATTATTCAGATTATTACATTTGTTTCTCTTTTTCCCCCTCAATAGCTCCTCTCCACCTGGCTCTCACCCCTCCCTCTACCCTTACCTCCCTCCCTTTGACCTCAACCATAGGTGTATGATTTTTGTCCAGCCTCTCCTTGTACACCCCTCACCCCTTTCACCTTGAGAATTATGAGTCCACTACCTTTTTGTGCTCCTGATTCTATTATATTAACCAGTTTATTCTGTTGATCAAATTTTTAATTCCCTTAATTTTTAGATTCACTTGTTGATAGATAAGTATTTGTTGTTCATAATTTTTTTTTATCTTTTACCTCTTTTTTCTTTCTCTTCTAAAAGAGTATCTTTCAGAATTTCATATTTTACTGGTTTGGAATTGATGAAATCCTTTAACTTTTTCTTCTCTGTGAAGTTCTTTATCTGCCCTTCAATTCTGAATGATAGCTTTGCTGGATAGCATATTCTTGGTTGTACATTCTTACTATTCATCATGTTGAGTATTTTTTGCCACTCCCGTCTGGCCTGCATCGTTTCTGTTGAGATATCAGCTAACAATCGTATTGGGGTTCCTTGTAGGTAATTAAATATTTTTCTCTTGCTGCTTTTAATATTCTCTCTTTTTCTTTTGTTCTTGGTATTTTAATTATTATGTGTCTTGGTGTAGTCTTCTTTGGATTCCTTTTTTATGTAGTTCTGTGTGCTTCCTGGACTTGAAAATCTATTTCTTTTATCAGATGTGGAAAGTTTTCAGTCATTATTTCTTTAAATAGGTTTTCAGTATCTTGCTCTCTCTCTTCTTCTGGCACCCCCACAATTCTGATGTTGGTACACTTGAAGCTGTCCCAGAGGCTCCTTACATTATCTTCACATTTTTGGAGTCTTTTTTCTTCTTGCTTTTCCAATTGAGTATTTTCTGATTCTTTATATTTCAAATTTTTGACTTGATTCTTGTCTTCCCCTAGTCTGCTGTTAGGTCTCTGTATAATTTTTTTTTTTTTATTGCAGTCATTGTATGTTTAATTTCTAGTTGGTCCTTTTCTATTTGTAGTAGGTTCTTTTTCATCTCCTCTTTGGTCTCACTAACTTTATCTAACTTTTCTGGGATATTCTTGAAAAGCCTTATAATTGTGGTTTTGAACTCTATATCCATTCATTTGTTTTCCTCCAGTTCTTTTGCTTGTAATCCCTTCCCTTGTCCCGGCATTTTCACTATGCCAAGATAACTTCTATGTTGGATTCAGCCTTATGATACCAGACCTGCAAAACCTCAAAAGCCTCTCTGTTGAGCTTGGGATGGGTGGAGTCTCAGGGCTTAAGGGACCGCCTTGCCTTCCAGTCGGCCCCGCCCTCCATAGCCCCTGAGCCTCATGTGACTGGGTAATTGCTGTAGGGGTCCCTGTGCAAGCGCACACTCTCACCCTCGCAGTGCCTCTAGACTGCTGCCCTTCCAGCTCCCTGCACTCAGGGACCATATGAGTCTGGGTCCCCAGGGTTTTGCCTGGTACTGGGGTTTAGTGGAGGTAGAAGTGAAGCAGTTGGGAGGGTCTGTCTCCTGCCCACTAGTGAAAGCCAGTGGAACAATCACCTGTCGGTCCTCTGCACGCAGTGCCATGACGCCACCAGACTCCTGATCTTTTGTGACTCCCCTAAATTTCTATGTTCTCCCCCTTCACAGTCCAAACTCCCCCCATATGAGTTTTGGCAGGATCTGGGGTTTAGTGCCGTAGTATAAGGGGTTCAATGCCTTTGAGAGTCTCCGTCTCCCTCCCGCCAGAAAAAGTGAACCAGGTTCTCTGGCACTCGCTCTCTCCAGGCGTGCGTCTCCATACCTCAGCTTTTTACAGGTCCTCTGGGTCTCTGTGAGCCTCTCTCTTTCCTTCTAGTTGTAGAATTTCCACTCCGCCAGCTTTCCTGTGGTTCTGGATAATGTCCATTCTGTCTTTTAGTTATAGTTTTGAAATTGTTGTGCAAGGCAGCAGTGTAGGTGTTTACCTATGCCACCATCTTGGATTCTCCCAGGAATTGTACTTTTCATTTGACCTCCATTTCATGTTTTATCTGTACTATAATTCTATGAGATAAGCACTATCTCTCTTGATTTTTAGAAGAAAAAATATTTATGCTTTTTTATTTTTTTATTTTTTCAGAGAAGAAGGAAGAGAGATAGAGAGTTAGAAACATCAATGAACCAAAACCAGTTTGGCTCAGTGGATAGAATGTCAGCCTGCGGACTGAAAGGTCCCAGGTTTTATTCTGGTCTCTAACTCTCCCTCTTCCTTCCTCTCTGTAAAAAAATAATAAAATATATTTTTTAAAAAGAAGAAAAACATCAATGAGAGAGAAACATCTATCAGCTGCCTCCTGCACACTCCCTACTGGGTATGTGACCACAACCAAGGTACATGCACTTGACCAGAATCAAACCTGGGACTTTTGAGTCTACTGAGCCAAACCAGTTAAAGCTATACTTTTTTCTTAACATTACTTTTACAATTTATGAAAACAACTAAAATGAATATTAAACAAAATTATATTTAAACATAATTTTGAGCAATCAATGTTTCACGTAATATATATATTTTACCATTAATGCTCTACTGTTTCCTGGAATACAAATTCTCATTGATCTTTGAAGAAAAACAGAATACTGTATTAAAGAGAATTGTCTGCTAACACAGTTAGTTAGATGTAGATTTTAACCCTTGTCTGCTAAACACTACCAGTGATCTTAGACAAATTACCCTCAGACTTCATTTCCTCATATAAATTTGGATTAACAGTGCCTGTATCATAGGACTGTTTTAGAGATTAAATTACATATACTTGGTGCCTGGCATATACAATAATTATTCAATAACTGGTGGCAATTATCATTATTTTTTTGACCTAGTAAGGGCCAATTTTTTACAGGCCTTGTTTTTTCTCCCTGGCCACCACCTTTTCTTTGGTTTATACTGAGTGGAAATTGTCTCTTGGTAGCTTTCCTCAATGTTTATCTCGACTTCAGTTATAAGGGGTCAGTTTTGCCTTCTTATATTCATAGTTCGTCTGTTTTTCATGCTTCAAATCAGCTAAACAAATAGACCATTCTATTATCAAGGGATTTCTTTAATACAACACTCATTTTTCTTTGTCACATTGCAGAAGCAGGAAAACAAAATGATCAGCTAGGAAGCATGTGTTTGACAAGTGTAAAAAAAATCTCCGTGTGATTATATTTTTCTAATGTAAAAAAGGAGAATTCTCACTACTTATCTCTTTGGGAGGGTAGGGAGAGTATAATACAAAGTGTGAAATACAAATAAATCAAGTACATAAAAGATTATTTCTAAAAAGAAATTGCAAAGGGATTAAAATGGTTAGAAAAGAGGAGTTAACAGAAAAAAAATAATGTAGTAAGCATGAAGACAATTCATTATTAAGCCTACAATAAGTGTAGCTGACATTGTTAGTTTTTTCATTGATACTTTTACTTTTCCAAAGATAGGACTGTAGATAGTAAGAGATCCAACATATTTAAGGTGGCATTTTTTTTTTGTAAGAGTTAAGGTATCAACTGTTTTTCTGTTTCTCCCCCAGTTTCGGTTGATTTCAATTTAGAGCCCTGGTCTCCCCACTAGCAGAAAATCTTACAAGAACCAATTATATGATTATCAATTTCTAATTTTTGAAAAGGTGAGGATTAATCACAAAAAGGGAGAGAATCAAGGAGTGTGATTAAATAAGCATGAAAGGTAATTAAATAAAAGTCTGAGTCAAATAAATGTTTTAGAACATAAAAGCACAGTTTATCACAGGCTGTCATGCTGGCCTCTGAGGCTGACATGTGCAACTGGTAAATCACTCTGTTATTTAGCTCAGGCAAAATCCTAGAATGCAATGCTCAGCTTTCCTTTGCAAATTTGGTTCTCCATAACCTTCTGGGCTGTAAGCTCCGGGTCTGCTCTATCCTCCATTCAGCTCCCTACTTAGTGGTCCACTGTTGGAGCCCCTTTCCACATCCTGTGTGGTTCAGGGTTCCTGGTTCAGGGTTTGAGTTCTGAAGGAGGCTGCATGCAAATGAAAAGAGAGACTAGAAAGTATTAATTTGGCGATATTGGGGGGCTAGGCAGGAGCCTTCCTCTAGTGCAGTGGTTCTCAACCTGTGGGTTGCAACCCCTTCGGGGGTCAAACAACACTTTCACAGGGGTCGCCTAAGACCATTGGAAAACACAGATATGATTCATAACAATTGCAAAATTACAGTTATGAAGTAGCAACAAAAATAATTTTTTGGTTGGGGGTCATCACAACATGAAGAACTGTATTAAAGGGTCTCGGCATTAGAAAGGTTGAGAACCACTGCTCTAGTGGAACAGACTATCATTTGCTCTGGCCTTTTTCTCCCTTTTATTAAGGCTTTGGGACACACCCCTAGCCTTTAGGCAGGAAATTACAACAGAAATTAACATGAAACAAACAGGTAGAGGTTGCTTCAGCCAACAATGTTTCAACTAAACAGTGAGTGATTAGCTCTGACCTTTCAGAGCAATTAAGATTGACCAGCCTTTTAGTCTCCTATTCAAAGTGAGACAATGTTTGGTTTCCGGCAGTCCACCTCTAACCTCACCTCTGTGGTTACACAAGTCCCAAATGGCCTTGTGGCTCTCAGCTCAGTGTGGCCATTCCACCCCTGAAAGTAGGAATAATCTCTCTCTCTCTCTCTCTTGCTCTCTCTCTGTTCCAAGCAACTTTTTCTCCACAATCAAGTATTGACTTTTCCCCTTTGATACAGAGCAACCTATATAGGGTGCTTCCCAAAAAAATGTATAGGCACACTTTGAATAATTATAAGACAGCATTTATTAAAATACAGTTCATTTTTAAAATAGAGCTATCTGCTATTACAGTGTGTATACATTTTGGGGGACACCCTGTATATTATATTCCTCATTAGAGCAGTGTGCTATTTTTCTTACCTTCTTAGCTAATATCTGCATCTTAATCTAGAACTCAAAGAGGTGAACACATCTAAATACCTGATTCACAAATGTTTCTCACCTTTCTGTGATACATTTCCTGGGGGAGGAAAACTTTCCTGTCTTTCCAATCTAAATAATTTCATGATATATAACTCCAGACCCAGACCACCAAACTCAAGTAGAAATACAGCCCAGTTTCAACAATTTCTCAAAAAAAAAAAAAAAAGATTTGTGATATTGCAGCAACATTTTGATTATCATCAGCTGGATATTATTCTACAATTTACATTGTTGATGCCTAATACTAAACTCATACCAGACAGAAGGATAAATTGGTTGAATTAGGGTTAAAGTCATATATTCAAAAGGTCAGTAACAATGTGCACATTATTCTTGCCATTATAGACATGCTGAAAGAATATAATCAATAGCTATATGCAATCATACAAGGAGGTTGTTCCTAAATATATTTAAACATTGCCATAATTTTTTTCAAATGTATATTACTTTCAAGGTTTTCTAAATCATCTTTTAAAAATAATTTTTACCAATTTATTGTTGTCTCTTTCCAGAAGATAGTACACTAATATCTCTTTTGAGAAGTATGTATTTTAGAGTTGATATCATTAATGCTCTTAGTTCTTAGAATGGTGCTTACATATGTGAAAAAAAATTGATTATTTAAGTTAATGAGATTACCTATGAGAAAAATGCTAGAAGATATATCAGCATTGCTGTGCCTTGCAATTTACAGATTTCCAGCCCCTCAAAACAAGGGTCTGTTTTCCTGTGTAACTCTGTCTTTCTGTATCAGAGAAATTATCTTTAGCATCCTTAACGTTTTAACTCATTCATACCATATAATTATATTTAATTCATATGACAATTTATCATAGTATCATATATTTAGAAAAATAATGTGTGGATTTGCCATGTAAAAGCACATACTAGATCTTTGAACATAAATAAATATACCAGTACTTTATGTTATTTTTACATAAATTCACTCTGAAAATACATTCTTTTCTGGAATTTATCATATGTTAAGGTCTGCTAAATATTTTAAGGTCGGTAGTTTCCAATGTAAAAAAAGAAAAATTAATTAGCACAATCATTTTCCCTGAAGTAAAATCTCACTTAAAAAAGGGATTTGGGAATCAGTTGTTTCTATGGTAACTAGGAATTCAAGTGGAATTATAACCTGCTGAAATAGGATCCATTTGATCAATCACATGAAAGAAGTATAGGAAAATACTATCTAAACAGCAATAAAAGGCATCTGTTTTTTTGTAAGTATATTCTTGGGAAATAATATATAACTTCTTTGTTCATTGTGTTGTGTTCACCTCACTGTTTCAGCCAAATTCCAATATAATAGATAGTTTAATTATAGTAATAGGACTTAGTACATAAATGTATAGCATTCTAAATGTTTAGAGAAAAATACTTAGATAATAAGCTTAAGTGAGGCAATTTCTTCCCTCCTGAATGTAGGTGGTTGATCCTCCCAAAGAAGCTCAAAAACCCTTGAGATTCGAGCTTGATGAGATATAAACATGCAAGAACAAGAGAAAAGCCTTACAGATTCTGCCCAAGGATGAACTAGGAAAACCAATGTGCCCTGACTTTGGGTCCTGAGTGTCCTTTATGATGAACAATTGCAATAGTATCTTTTTTTCCTTTTAAAAATAGATGGTTAAGTGTGGAACAAATAGAAATTCTAAAAATGAGTAGAAAGAACATTGAAAATTATCTCTCCAAGTTATTTAAATTCATATTCATATACCTTCATATATAAATTAAGAACACCCTCACACTTAAACATTTTTATGAAAATTAAATTGATTCATCACATCTAGTAAATTCTTACAGTTCATATTAGTTCTCTACTATGAAATGCTTTTTCAAACAGTCTATTTTTTCTTCTAGAGACTTTAATATTACCTAAAATTTAGATTTAAGTGTTGCTTAATAGTTCATTTTCTTTGTCCATATGAAAAGAGGTCTATCTCTAGTTTATTAACTATTCAATTAAACATAACAATGTCAGCAGTTTTAGGAGAGTATTGTAAAAATTAGATAATTATGACAAAGATTTATAAACTCCAAAGGCAAAATAATTATATTAATTATAATAATAATAAAATAACTGACAATGTTATCCTTGGCTGTGTAATGATATCTATTAGTTTTGGACAAAAAGCAAATAGAAATAAAATATATTACATTTTTACTTTATAAATAAATACACCAATTTTAAATCTCAATCACAATGCTCAAATTCAAGTAGTCAAGAACTTAAACTTTATTTTTACCAGTCATACTCTAATACTATCATCCTTTGAGCTGGCAGATAATCTAGCCCATAGATACAAACCTATTAGTACAGAAGGGATTATGCCACAGATCTGTCACCAAAGGCCAAATAATTGAATGACATGGGGTTGATACTTAGGTAATATAGGTTACTGAAAAACTATTTCTTATCACCGTCTTGAGGTACCCATGAGTTTAGAGTGTTTGCACAGCTTCCTAAAATAACCTTTTATTAAACAGCTTTTCATCTAATCCACCTAGAGCTACTATGCAACCAGCCTCTCACATTTTACTGCCTCCCCCTCAACTGCCAATGTAGTGGACACTTTGTTCCAGTTTTCTAGACATATATTTTCCTTCTCTAGGAGAAGAAGCTACCCATAAGCAGAAGCGTCTTCAGATGGTACTTTTGTACTATACTCCAAATTTCCTCCTTTACTGTTACCTTTTCCATCAATTCTACGCTTTCCAAGAGATTTAGCATGTACAACACAAAAAAGTAGGATGGTTTAAATCTACTTCTCACTTCCTTTCTCCCAAATACTTTCCATACAATACCACACAAAATAGCCTTCTAACTGCATGAAAGTAAGTCTGTTTAAAAGGTAAATGTAAAAAGAGAAACAACATATGTAGTTCATATTATCACCTATACAGGTAGTTTAAAGATATAAACACCTTGACAAAATTTGCTTTCTGTTTGTATCAATTATAATAGATTAGATAACCCTAATGTGAAAAGTACTCCTTCAAACTGTGGCTTCAGACTTTTTTTTTTTTTTTGGCATTCTTTTTGTTGTTTTCATTCATTTTATTGAAGGTAGTCTAAGAAGTCTTTCTATATTGTTGCTGGCCTCACTCAGTGACCTGGGTTAGTGTAGCAGCTGCAACTGGAAAGTGCTGGTTGTTGTAACAGAGGGGAAATAAAAGGTCTTGAATCACCAGTGACATATACTGTCATAGAAATAAAACAAAACTAAAAATCATTTGGTCAGTGTAAATCAACCAAATGATTTCTTCCAAATCAAAGAACTTGCCAAGAAGGCAAATAAATATGTGCAATTAGCCTGAAATGTTACCACTGTTCTGCCCATTAGTGTTAAATGCATTTTCATGTTTGTCTTTGTCAAAAAACAAAATCATTTCATAAGAGTATTTAAAAATAAAGAGAGTGAATAATTTTGGTATCTATTAATTCTCCAAAATTTTTAGATCGACATGAAATTCAGCATCTTAACAAATCAAACAGTTTGAAGATTGAGAACTGCTCTTCTTTCTTAAATTCAGTCAACAAATTTTCCCAAAAGTTTGAGTTTATTTGGAAACTATTGCGCAGTTTGCCTTGGGTACATCATGAGTAAACAAAGGCTGATCTTGTCACCAAGGAATTTAAGATGTAATCGAGTTGAAAACCTACATAAATAACTTTTACCCTGCAATTTCAATAAAACTGCTCTTGTAAAAGTAAAAAACAAACAAACAAACCTAATGTTATATTCAGTAGTTCATTCCTAGTTCTTTTTGTAATAGACCATTCTTTAACTTATAATATAGCACTGTGCTGACTTCTTTAAGAACCATCCTCTATTCCACACCCTCCACTCCACACCTGTTCCTTATCTTTTAATACATTTCTTGAGAGGTTTACAAGTTATTTTTTTTTCAGTTGCTCTATTTCTTTGACCTCTGACTTCCTGATTCAACCACCTATTACCACTTGTACCTAAAAGAAACCTCAAAAATATCATGCCCAAGTTTTACACTGATTATTTTCTCACCAAATACATCTTTCTCTTGTGCTGCCCATTTCATTCAGAAACACCATCATTTCAGTTGCTACGCCAACTTTCTTAAAGTCATCTTTTTTCTGGTCTATAAATATCACACACTTCAAAATCATCATCCATTAGAAAATTTTATCAGCCATAAATTTAACCGAATTCAACTACTTTCTTATTATCTTCATCATTGAGCAAAATAATAGTCCAATGTACTACCATTTCTTATTTCAATTTTTACAAATGCTGTTAAGCTTATATATTGCAATTTTGTACCAACTTCATAATTAATTTCTTTATATGAAAAAAGTGGTGATTATATATAACAAGCTTAGAGTTAATAATATAACTTTTTTATTAGTCCTTTATGGAATGCTTCCTGTATGAAAGAAAATGGACTAGGAATGGAAGTGACAAATCTATGCTATTAAAGATTGCATATAGGCTCAATTATTTTTATTGTCAGAATTCTTTATGCTCTTGTTTTTAAAAAAATTTTAGTATGTATCATAGATTCTCATAGGTTTTCTAATTATATAATGCTTCCAAAAAAGTAATGAAAAATATCTTTTAAAAAATCTGATTTTAGCTCATTTTTATCTGACCCTCTCACTAATTTCACAGTAGAATACTATTAGCATTATACTGTATAAAATAAAGCTCTTCCATTAGTTAATATTTTCAAATGTAAATTCAAATCTTTGACTTAAGTCAGTATATTATTTTAAACATTTTGTGATAGAATGCATTCCATCATCTATTTGTTACTTTTAAAAATAGATGAAAAACAATAATTTCACATTGGGATATAATTTCCTCAGAAACTCAACGAAGTCTGAAACTTTTTATTTGAAATGTGTTATATAAATGGGGACAAAATAACATTAAATAAATTAAAGAAAAATGATATTTCAATATCATTTAAGTGAATAATTTTCATACACATTGGTACATTTAAACTAGAAAGAGATCCCTCATGCATTTCTGAGATAAGACTAAAAAATAAATTTAAGTTCCATCACTTCAAAATATTTCTTTCTAGGATATAAGTATAAATACAAATATCCAGATATAGGTATTTTTGTAATCCCAAATACCAAGGCAGAATTGATATTTTGGGGATGTTTTACCTCAAGAAATTCTATGTCAACACTAAATTGTATATACTCATCAAAGTTTTAGCTATACTTTACTCCCATTGACCAGTCCACTACTGATGTTAAGGTTCATTTGAGTTACTTGTGCATTTTTCCATTGACTTCTTTGGAAATAAAAATGCACTCCAGGTGTGAACTACATGATCACTTCCTTAGATAACCTTCAATAAAATGAATGGGGTTTAGGTCTGACAGTTCTGTCTTGATGCACAGTTTGTCTTAACTTCTGGGAAGATAAGGTGTTGTCATAGCAGCTCTATAAATTTATATTTCTTTATAACATTAAGAAAATCCTATGGCTCAAGCCCAGTATTGATGTCTCAAGGACAATTTTCCTTTCCTATTTTTTTCTATGTGAGTTGTAACAATATCAAACAATAACCCATGTGTAAATAGTATAATTATCTGATCATTTTTAGCACTTTAATGAAGCATAAATACATAAACAATGAGGAGGAAAATACAGTTAACTAGCCAGATAATATATTTATTATATATATTATAATATAATTATATATGTTTTCTTTTTTTTTACTTGCCAGGTGCCTGAAACGAAGCAAAAAAAAAAAAATAGTAAAACTTTTTGCGTCCAAATTCTCACAATGATTCACTGAGAATTTTTTTCAAATACTTTTGAAATATATTGTCTGACCCGATTAAAGAGAATAATGCCTTTGTTTGTTAACTGAAAAACCAATGAATATTTCAAAAGTGAGAAGTAAATATTAATACTTCATTTTTATATTTTAAAATGAAAAAAATCTCCATTGATTTTTAACAAACCTTTAAACTTGGACAGCAGTAAGCTTCATATTTGGTATTTGTACTTCAGTTTTTAAAGATATTTTCAGCAATGATTTTAGTTTATTTCTACATTCTAATGAAACATATTGGCAAATGTTATGAAGAAATATGACTTCTCTTGACCAAATAAAACATTTCTGGAAAGTAAAAGGCTTATTCTTTCAATGTGATTTAAAATGTTGTGTGCCAATTTCTGATAGTACAAAGAATAATACCAGATAGATTAAACCCATGAGCTTTCTACTTGCAAAGGAAATCTATGCCAAGAAGAAAATTCTGCTCATGGCTGAGAAATGTGTCTTATGGGAGGAAAGAACAGTGTAGTTTGCTTCCATTTCTAAAACATGCATTTCTAATACACTGCTGAAGGGTAAAGTATATCTCCCAGTGCAACATGACACAATTCTCATCATTCTATTGCTCCATAGATATTTTTTAAATACAACAATCTTAAAATTTATTATTTAAGTCACCTATAATTTGAGTAAACCAGCCATGTGCTAAGATGCATCAAAGCATGAATAAACATAAATATATGAGAATCTTCATAAGCAAGTTAGAACTAAGTATAAAAACAATCACTAATATTATGGAAGCTACAAACAACTAAGGTTTTTGATTTTTCAATAAAAGAAAGTCAATGGCAAAATATTGTTATTAGAACATTACAATTTATTTTCTTCATATAGAAGACAATAGATGCAATCTACTAATTAAAAAATATAGATTATAAAGGGAGATATTAAAAAGCATTATGGTGACTCTTTTTCCAGACCCAATATGAAAAGTTTGTATGTAGTTATTTCCATCATTATGATAAGAGAAACTTAAACAAACTAAAAATAATTAATTTTCTTGGTCTCACCAGAAGACTGTGATTGCTGTTACTAAAATGTGAAGATAGATGATTTCATGGTAAAAGACAAGATCTGCTCACCTGGAGCAGAAAGGATTAGAGTCATAAACTGAGAACTTAGACTTCAATAGTAAAGCAGAAATAAAGACTTTCTCATGACCTGAACGAAATATACACACAAAATATTTAGTGACAAGAAAAATTACACCAGTAAACCACACAGATCTACATAAAAAGGAAAGAGCATCAAAAAGGTAATAAATACAGAAAAAAATAACAATTTACTTTTCTTACTTTTTAAAAAATATATTTTTATTGACTTCAGAGAGTAAGAGAAAGGGAGAGACAGAAGCATTAATGATGAGAGAGAATTATTGATTGGCTGCCTCCTATATGCAGGATTTGGGGTTGAGCCAGCAATCTGGACATGTGCCCTGGACCAAACCAAACTTTTCATTCTGTAGGTTGATGCTCTATCCACTGAGCAAAATCAGCTAGGACTTATTTTCCTTATTCTTAATCTAAAAGATAACTATTTAGACAAATACTGGTAACAAATGCATTGAATGATTATAACACATACTAATTGAAATGAATGACAGCAATATCATTAGTGACTATAGGGAAGAGTTGGAACAATGTTATGGGGTGACCATACTACCTATGAGACAACAGTTGGATTTAGATTAATTATAAGTGTATATGGAATATTAAAATACATTTAAAAGTGTAATCCATATTCTAGGAGAGGAAAAATAACAAAATTAAAAACTTTTCAATTAAAACCAAAGCAGAGAAGAAAATGAGGAAACAAAGAAAAAAAAAAGGAAAAATAAAAAAATGACCAAGACTATGTCAGTTATTAAGCTAACTGTATCACTAGTAACTTCCTGTTAAATGTCCCAATATATCAGCTAAAAGACAGATCTAAGAGTATATACTTCCAAGCTCATTCTATGAAGCCAGCATCACCTCTAATACCAAAATCACATAAGGACAACACAATGAAAGAGAACTACAGGCCAATATCCCTCATGAACAAAGATGCCAAAATCCTCAACAAAATTCTAGCAAATCAGATCCAGCAGTACATCAGAAAGATCATATACTATGACCATATAGGATGGGTAAAATCCACAAATCAATAAACATGATACATCACATAAACAAATTGAGAGATTAAAAAAAATTACATAGCCATATCAATTGATGCAGAAAAGGCATTTGATGAAATCCAACACCCTTTCTTGATAAAAACTCTCACCAAGGTAGGAAAAGAAGCATCATACCTCAACATAATAAAAGCCATATATGACAAACCCACAGCCAACATCATACTCATTGGGCAAAAATTAAAACCATTTCCCCTAAAAACAGGAATAAAAGAGGGATGCCCATTCTCACCACTCCTATTCAATATAGTGCTGGAAGTACTAGCCATTGTGATCAGACAAGAAAACAAAACAAAACAAAAAAAGGCATCTAAATTAGAAAAGAAGTAAAACCGTCTTTATTTGAAGATGCCATGATACTTACATAGAAAACCCTAAATACTCCATCAACAAATTATTAGATTTGATAAATGAATTCAGTAATGTAGCAGGATACAAAATTAATGCCAAGAAATATATGGCATTTCTATATACCAATAATGAACTTACAGAAAGAGAAACTGAAAAAGCAATCCCATTTACCATCGCACCAAAAAAACTAAGAAACCTAGGAATAAAATTAACTAAAGAGGTAAAAGACCTATACACAGAAAATTATACAACACTGAAAAAGAGATAGAGGAAGACATAAACAGATGGAAGAGCATACCATGTTCATGGATTGGTAGAATAAACATCATCAAAATGCCAATACTACTCAGAGAAATATATAAATTCAATGTAATCCCCATTAAAATACCAACGGTATATTTCACAGATTGAGAACGAACTTTCCAAAAATTAATCTAGAATAAAAAGAGACCTGGAATAGCTACAGCAATCCTGAGAAAGAAAAACAAAGTAATGGGATCTCAATACCAGATTTCAAGCTGTATTACAAAGCCACCAACTCACACCATACACAAAAATAAATTCAAAATCGATAAAAGACTTAAACATAACATGAAAAACCATAAAAATACTAGAAGAATCCCACAGGCAGAGAAATTTCAGACATATGCCAAAGCCATTTCTTCATCAATACCACTCCTAAGGCAATGGAAACTAAAGAGAGAATAAAAAAATGGAACTACTTAAAAATAAAAAGCTTTTTACAGCAAAAAAAATCATAAATAAACAAAAAGAAAGCCCACTGTATGGGAGGGCATATTGTGGGAGCCCCTTTCCACGTCCTACGTGGCTCAGGGTTCCTGGTTCAGGGTTCGGGTTCTGAAGGAGGTTGCAAGCAAACAAAATGAGAGACTAGAAAACGTTAATTTGGCAATATTGGGGGGCCAGGCGGGAGCCTTCCTCTAATGGAAAGGACTGCCACTTGCTCTGGCCTTTTTCTCCCTTTTATTAAGGCCTTGGGACACACCCCTAGCCTTTAGGCAGGAAATAACAAAAACAGAAGTTAACATGAAACAAACAGATAGAGGTTGCTTCAGCCAACAATGTTTCAACTAACAGGGAGTAATTAGCTCTGTCCTTTCAGAGCAGTTAGGGTTGACCAGCCTTCTGGACTCCTGTTTACATCCATTTAGCGAGGACAATTTTTGGTTTCTGACATCTCCCCCATTTTCTTTCCTCTAAAAAATCTTGCATCTGCAGACTAGAAATAAATATTAAGAACAAAAAATAAGACAAGCAACAAAGGCTATGTTAAGAGGTAAATGAATAAGTCTATAGTATCTTTCTTTCTGGACCAACAGTCCTTTGAGTCCCAGTTCCAATATCCAACAGTTTTTTGAATGTACGTATTAGCAATGATATTTCAATTCTGGATGGTGGACAAATGGTGGCAATGCAGGTATGACCTTCTCTGGTTTGGTCCTGGGCAACCTGCATCAATACACAGCTGGTGACTGTAGGGTGGCAAGGTGCCGTCAGCATCTTCCATCTCTGGACTGTTTCTCCTCTTGTCTTCCTAGCTGGAGCATTCTCTGTTGTAGGAATTCACATGGTCTTGGAGCAGTTTTTCTGAAAATATATAAACATTCTTGACCAAAAGTTAGTAAAGGAATTTTTTCTATAAATTTGACTTTGGATCCCTTTTATTGTTGCCCAAATGATTTTCCTTTGGCTTATTTTAATCCTATGTATGTTTTTCATGAGTGTCTTCCTATTAAGTAAAAAAAAAAATTCTAGATGTAATTTGCTTACAGGATTCTTTTCCTTACATAATATTACTGCACTATCCCCCTTTTTTGATTTAATTATGAGGCTTTTAGAAAATTTTTATAATGCAAATATGACTGCTTTATGTTTATTGCATGTTAAGTAATTTTACCATGCAATGAACTACCAATAGAAATTTTTGTTAATACTTTAGAATAACTTTTTTCCAGTACAATTAAATTTTCTTGAATATTCACATATTTCAATTAACCAATTAAATTAATTTGAAAATTTAACTACTATTTTATTGTTAAATTTAATATTCTAACAACAATCTTAGTTTTATCCTGTAAATATCAGTAGAAAGGATTATTTGCAATCTTGAGTAGGCCCTGAGCATTCCTGGTGTTAAGTTGGATTTAGAATATAGGGCAGCTGTCAGACAAGTCTGTCTGTTGCTGGGTCCCGATCTCAGCTGCACCAAATCTCCATCTGTCATCTGTGTCCCAAACGGAGCTGGGCCAAGTCTCTGTCTTGTCACCTGGGTCCCAATAAGAGCTGGGCGTGGGAAGTGAAGCAGCCATGGGGCAGGAGACCTCCATCAGAAAGGGCGAAGGTTCAAGCCCCTACAATGTTGGGGGGTGAGGATCTGTGCCTCACCTCCTTTGATCCCCAAGTTTTCTCCTGATGGCCCCTCTGTGACTGTGCCTGTCTTAGGTTGTTCCTCCTCTGAGGAATCTTACTCATCACTGGCTAACCAGTCATCCTCTGAGGCCAAGTACGTTGATGTGAGGTTCAGTTGCGTCTCCTTGGTAGCCGATGCCCTTGGGGCCTCCACGCCCAGTACCTGCCTTGGGATACTCTCACCTGCTGGTATGGTCCCAGCACTGATCACATATCTTGGGGAACCCAGGTTTCTTCTCCAGGAAGGGCCCAGCTCACACACCACTGAGTGAGAGACAGATTCATGGTACCAGCCAACACGGGGCTTCAACCTCAGCATAAACAGAAAGCTCAGGCAAAAACTGTGGCAGGGTCCCTCTTGGCAAAAAGAGCAAGAAAAGTCAATATAGAATGCTCAAGTGCCTTCTCACTGCCTTAATTCCTTTCATGTTATTTTTTTTAATTGCTACCAAATATTCAGAGAATTAGATGGTACGTTTGTTTGGGATATTTGTCAAAAAATTATGATGACGTTGTAGAATAATATTATGTAAGGATATTCTTTTGTTCTAGGCCATGGCAATTCAATTGCAAACTGGCTATCCATTTCTTTTTGTATAGACAAGGTCTTAGTTTCTTTATTAGAATACTTAATCAAATTGCTTACAAAAACATTGGCTCTTTATTTAGCTGAAAACCTTGATTTTTATTTAAAAAGTTAATTTATTAATTAAAGTAGGTCTCTTAATTTAAAAAGCAAAAGAAATTTAGTTAATGTTTACGTCTGATACACAAGCTACAAATGTTGCCCCGCCTCTAGCTTAAGAATACAGGCAGCTGTGGGCTTTTTGTCATTTTAAATTCTAATGTTGGAATTTTAAGAAATATTTAGTTACTTAATTTTGACCTTCTTAGAGACTACAAGACACAGGGGAATCAGTACACCTAAGGGTTCTTACCCATGAAGGGTCATGAACATAAGTCAAAAATACTTCCCCATGTGCCCCAGGTAATATTACCGTACAGCTGGTAACTGTTGGCATTGTAAGAAATACGTTCTTAGGCATCTGTATCGTCCTCTTTACCATGCTCTGGTGACATAGGACCCCAAATTCCTGTAGGAATAGCTTTCAGAGCAATATCAGGAGTCAAAGTGACCGCTATAGTGCTGTTAAGATCCAGGCCTGCGCTTCCTGGAGTTGCTCAAATGAGGGAATCCACTGTGGGCCTTGCAGGGCAGGTTTCCCCTATTAATAAGGGGGTTGGGGGGCAGCACTCTGGCCGTTTCCCGGTGGTTGACCATACCCTGTATCTTGATTTACAGGCTGCCCATTTCTATGAAATTTTGATTTACACTGTCATTCACAATGGTTACCTCTCCAACATCTAGGACACCAAGAGACTGGATCTCTCAGAGGCTGAGTGTTTATGCCTCTCCCAAAAGTGCTACCTTATGTCCTTCTTAGAGGCCAAAACCTTCATAATATTTAAAATATACTTATTAATTCTCATTTGATAAAGTTTTCCATGAAATTTCAAGTATGTTAGATCGGTTAAATTTAAGAAGATGTCTTTTAAAAAGAGAGAACAAGTTTCTTGTATCACTCTGGGCCCATGGAGCTTTACAAGAATCATCTCTGTTAAAGCCTTGAAATTTTAACGTGGAAAAAAACATCAAATATATATATTCATATATGATTTAAAGATTATAATATTTTTATAATTATCTTAAGATATCGATTACATTTTTAACTGTCAGTTGGGAATCACAGAATTAATCCTTTTTTATTAGACAAATCAACAATGTATTTTGAATTCCTAATTATTAGAGAAATTTTATTTTATTTTCTCCCAATTTAATTTGCATTTAGCTGAAAACCTTGATTAATAACACAAAATCTTTTCCTTTTGGTTCCTTTACGCCATTTTTCTTAAAAAATAAAGACCAGTTCTGGTTTTTCTTTTTCTGCAGCTTTTGCAGAGAGATTCCAGCTTAAAACCCTGTCTAATATGTCCAAAAAGGTGGACAATTGCGCACATTTCCTTTTAAGCCGGGCTTCTCTCCTCACAAGTACAGAAATTCCAGACACATCTCTAAATTTTTAAAACTTTTTCATGGCGAGAAAGGAGACGTGAGAGTGGACTTTCATACTGGATTGCCACAGTGTCTTTCTTCCTCCATATCCTGCTTACTTTAGGGAGGAAAGCATCAGTAACAGATCTGGCCGAATTACTTTTCATGCTTAAAAGATAAAGACAGATCATAAATTTTTTCTTTCTTTTTCGCTTTCCAAAGTAATAACTAGCACCTAATTTGGCCAAGATTTGCATTTCCCTGTGATTTCTCTTATAATTTTTTAAATGAAACCTTCAGTAATCTCATTGCAGGAGAGCAGAGAGCCTTGCCCTCTCCTGCCACCTTTGAATTTCTCCACACCAGAGGCGGTTTCAGCAGTGGAGTTTCACTTATTACAGATTTCAGATTCCAAATGCAAACTAAGATTTTAATTTGAACAAGAAACCACATTATTTAAGCATGCAAACCAAAAGTCTATAATAAAGTTTACTTTATAGTGAGCACCTTTTTCTGAAGTCCCTGATGGGCGCCAGATGTGGGAACCTCTTTCCAGGTCACGCGTGGTTCAGGGTTCCCGGGCCAGGGTTCGGGTTCTGAAGGAGGCTGCACGCAAATGAAGAAAGAGACTAGAAAACATTAATTTGGCGATATTGGGGGCCAGGCGGGAGCCTTCCTCTAGTGGAAAGGACTGCCACTTGCTCTGGCCTTTTTCTCCCTTTTATTAAGGCTTTGGGACACAACCCTAGCCTTTAGGCAGGAAATAACAGAAATTAACATGATACAAACAGATAGTTTCAACTAAACAATGAGTAATCAGCTCTGACCTTTCAGAGCAACTAAGGTTGACCAGCCTTCTGGCCTCCTTCAGAACCGGAACCCTGGCCCGGGAACCCTGAACCACGTGGGACGTGGAAAGAGGTTCCCACCTGAAACCATAAGTAATCTCATTGCAGGAGAGCAGAGAGCCTTGCCCTCTCCTGCCACCTTTGAATTTCTCCACACCAGAGGCGGTTTCAGCAGTGGAGTTTCACTTATTACAGATTTCAGATTCCAAATGCAAACTAAGATTTTAATTTGAACAAGAAACCACATTATTTAAGCATGCAAACCAAAAGTCTATAATAAAGTTTACTTTTATATTTATAACCTAAATCTTCGCCATCAGCCTGGCTGCAAAAGACGTTCCCACCCTACTTACAGAATGCGACTCTGTATCTAATCCATGGGCTTTGCATACATTGAATTCCCCTCATCTTTTCCTAGGTGAATCTTCCCTCACCACTTTCCTAGGTGAATTTTTCTTCATTTGCTCTTAGGCGAAAAATACCTTCTCCTCCAGACGTCCCTGTTCAGGTGCCAGATGTGGGGACCTCTTTCCACATTCCTTGTAGGGCGCCAGATATGGGAGCCCCTTTCCATGTCCCATGTGGTTCAGGGTTCCCAGTTCAGGGTTCGGGTTCTGAAGGAGGCCACACGCAAATGAAGAAAGAGATTAGAAAATATTAATTTTGCGATATTTGGGGGCCAGGCAGGAGCCTTCCTCTAGTGGAAAGGACTGCCACTTGCTCTGGCCTTTTTCTCCTTTTTATTAAGGCTTTGGGATATACCCCTAGCCTTTAGGCAGGAAATAACAAAAACAGAAATTAACATGAAACAAACAGGTAGAGGTTGCTTCAGCCCACAATGTTTCACCTAAACAGTGAGTAGTTAGCTCTGACCTTTCAGAGCAGTTAAGGTTGACCAGCCTTCTGGACTCCTGTTTACATTCATTTAGTAAGAACAATTTTTGGTTTCCTACACATATCTGTAAATGTTATCACTGATAAAGGTTTAATTCTAACATTTACAGGAAACTCATACAACTTAATAAAAGGTAGATAAATGATCCAATAAAAAAAATGGGCAATGGATCTACATAGATACCTTTCAAATGAAGATAGAAGGAAAGCTAAGAGACATATGAAAACATATTCA
Source organism: Lasiurus borealis (assembly GCA_004026805.1). Lineage (NCBI taxonomy): Eukaryota > Metazoa > Chordata > Mammalia > Chiroptera > Vespertilionidae > Lasiurus > Lasiurus borealis. Next base: position 8,117 of record PVJN01013955.1, on the reverse strand, counting down.
AAGTCACTAATTATCCAAGAGATTGAAATCGAAATGATAATCTGTTACCATTTTAAATGTGTCAGAATGGCAATCATCAACAAATCAACAATGACAAGTGCTGGCAAGGATATGGAGAAAAAGGAACTCTTGTACACAGCTGGTGGGAATGCAGACTGGTGCAGTCACTGTGGAGAACAGTATGGAGTTTCCTCTAAAAACTAAAAATGGACTCCCATTTGAGCCTGTAATCCCACTTATAGGAATATATCCTAAGAAACTAGAAACACCTATTAGAAAGGATGTACCCCTATGTTCATAGCAGCACAATTTATAATAGCTAAGATTTGGAAACAGCCTAAATGCCCATCAGTAGGTGAGTGGATCAGAAAACTATGGTATATCTACACAATGGAATACTATGATGCTACAAAAAAGAAGGGATTCTTACCATTTGCTGCAACATGGATGGAACTGGAGAGCATTATGCTAAATGAAATAAGCCAGTCAATGAAAGAAAAATACCACATGATTATATTCATTTATGGATAATAAAGAACATTATAACCTGATGGACAAAAAGGTAAATACAGAGGCAGTAAAGCATCAAACAGACTGTCAAATTATAGCAGGAATGTTGGGGAGAGGTGATGGAGATAAGAGATCAACTGAAGAACTTGTATGTATGCATATAAGCATAACCAATGTATGCAAGACTCTGGGGGGTGAGGTCATGTATGGGAGGGAGGGAAAGACAATGGGAAGATATGTATACATGTAATATCTTAATAAAAAAATGAAAATAAGAAAATGACTAAAAATTAGGGAGTTATTAAGCTAACTGTATCACTAGTCACATTTTCTATTAAATGTGCCAATATATCAGCTAAAAGACAGATCATCAGAGTGTATATATATATATATATGTATATATATGTATATATATTTTTTAAGAAAGAAATTTTAAATATAAAGTAATAAGTTAAAAGTAAAGTAATGAAGAAAGAGATACTATCCTAATAGTAATCAAAAGAAAGCTGTCAAAGCATGTTAATTTCAGACATAGAAGACCTCATAACAAGAAATTATCAGGGATAATAATATGCATTATTAAATGATAAAGGGTTATATTCTCTAAGAAGACATAATAACCTTAAATTTGTATGCACTTGACAACAGCATGTTAAAAATTCATGAGTAAAAAAACAATAAAATTAAAAGTAATAGACAAATTCACTATGATATTTTGAAGCTTCAAAACTGCTCTGTCAATAATTGAAAAATGAAGCATGCAAAAATTAGTAGAATATGGATGATTTAATCACCTATTAATCAACTTGATCTAACTTACATGCAAGGAATACTCCATTCAACAATAGAAAAATATACTTCTTTCTCAAGATCATATGGAACATTAGCCATGATAAACCCCATTTGCGGTCAACATATACCTTAGCTAATTTTTAAAAATGGAAAAAATATATAATGTTTGTTCTGAGACAACAATGGAATGGACTATACTAGAAATCAATAACAGAAAGATACCTGAAAGATTTATAAATATTTGGAAATTTAAAAACACTTTTCAAGGAGGTAATCAACCAAAGACTTTGAATGCATATATGCATAACCCATGTGCACAGACAATAGGTTGTTGAAAGCCTGAGGTGCAGGGGAAGGGGCTGGAGGGAATCCATGGGTAGAGGAAGGTGAAAGGGAACATATGTAAGACTTTCAACGATGAAGAATTATTTTAAAAATAAATAAAGACATACACAGCCTGAAAAAAAAACAACCCACAAAAGCCAAAACCAGTTTGGCTCATTGAATAGAGCTTCAGCCTGTGGACTGAAGGATCCCAGGTTCTATTCTGGTCAAAAGCACATCCCCAGTAGGGAACATGCAGGAAGCAGCTGATCAATGTCTCTCTTTCATTGATGTTTCTAACTCTCTATCCCTCTTCCTTCCTCTCTGTAAAAAATCAATAAAATATACTTTAAAAATAAAATAGTCTAAAATCATTAACAAAAGAATTCACCTTAAAGCAGTATAAGCAAAAATCAAGCAAAAGAAAAGATATAAAAAAATTAGAGCATAAATAAATACATTTAGAAATAGAAGAACAACAAAAAATCAATAAAATTAAAATATGGTTATTTGAAAAGTTAAATAAAATTTATAAACATCTGCCTAGGCTAACTATTAAAAAAAGTGAAGACATAAATTACTAATATCAGTTATAGAGGAGGAGTTATCATTATTAATTTCATGGACATTTAAAAAATAATAAAATAATACTACAAATAACTCTGCCAACAATTTTGGTAACTTATCTGAAACAGCCCAAATCATTGTAAGATAAAACAACCTAAACATATGCAAAGAGAAGTGGACAATCAGATAGGCTGATATTAATTAACAAAATTGAATCAATGATAATTTTTTAGGCTCAGATGAGTCTTATGGTGAATTCTACCAAACATAGAACAGAATGAATTCTCCAAAATATTTGTATAAAGAGAAGCAAAGGAAATATTTTGTACTTCATTCTATGAGGATACCATTACCCTACTACCAATTTCAGATAAAGACATTTCAACAAAAGAAAATTTATAGACATGAATATACATGCAAAATTCTCAACAAAATATTAGCAAAGCAAATCCAATAATGTCTAAAAAAATAATATAACCACAATGAAGTCGGGTTAATTCTAGTTATGCAAGGTTATTTCAATATTTAAAAGTCAATGTAATTCACATCAACAGTCTAATGAAATAAAGCACATATGATCATGTAAATTGATATGAATAAAAGCAGTCTAAAAGATCAAACCCCATTTGTAACTAAGCATTTTCAGCAAAGAAATAGAGAATTTCTTTAATTTACTAAAATTCCACAGTAAATATATATTGCCTATCTATATACAGACAGTCCTCAGGTTACATCGGACTCGATGTACATCATTTCGTGGTTACATTGCCATCTCCCATTTATTTATTAATAAAAAAGTTCCATCATTTTTACGTATGCACATATGTGTTTTATGTTTATTATTAATTTATTACAAATAAAGGTCAGGAATTGTTATCTTTCTTTTAATTTTATTTTACTGTTTCACTTCATTACTGCTGTATATGCTCCCTGTGAGTGATATAGGTGCTTACGTAGGTGGTTTCCAATTTACATCGAAAGATGGTTACATCGAGCAATAAGAACGGATCTCCCATGTAATCTGAAAACCTATTGTAAAACCCTAATATGCAAATAGACTGAATGCTGGAACAATCGAACAACCGGTTGCTATGAAGTATGCTGACTACTAGGAGGTGCACATGGAACATGCGGGTATCGACAGCAGTCAGCAGAGAACGGAACATGATGGGTGTCAGCCATCGCAGGATGGTAGAGCAGATTAGCGGGGCACCAGTTGCTGTCATTGGGGCCAGCCTCTGGTAGTTACTGAAAATTCTTTGCTCCCACACATTGAAGTCCTATCTGGTGCTCATACATGCTGCCAGTGCCAGGCGATGGTCCTGATCACTCAGCACTGTCAGCAGGTGCAAGTAATAGCTGCCAGCCCCACAGGGCTTCTCTACCTCCCCTTGCTACTGAGGGGCGATTGGGGAGAGCAGCTGCCTCTTGCACCCACTGCCAGTGCCAGCCCCATTCGCACCTGAGGCCAGCACCATCCCTAATCACTGGGCACTATTAGTCGGTGCAAGAAGTGGCCAGCCCAATTACCCCTGAGGGCTTCTCCACCTCCCCCTGCTCCTGAGGGGTGATTGGGGCAACAGCCACTGCTCACACCCGCTGCTGATACCAGCCCCAATCACTCTGTGCCATCAGCACATGGGAGCAGCAGCTACAGGAATAGGGCTGCCAGCAGACAGGGTACTAGGGGCTGCAGTGGGAGGGACTGTGTGGGGCATGGAGGATGGGCTGAGACCTGCCCCTGTACCCACCACAGCCTCATTGCCCACAGTTCCTTTCAGGGTACATGAATTCATGCACTGGGCCCAATGCATAAAATTGGTGGACTGGTAGGGTTTCTAGCAGGTGCTGGCTGCTGTCCAGGGCCTCCCTTCCTTCCCCTGGTCCCTGGTCACCACCACCAGCCAGGGCCTCACTCCCTTCCCCCCAGCTGACCCTGACCCCTGGTCAAACTCCCAGAGGAACTCCTGGTCAAGGAGACAATTTGCTTCTTATGCTTTTATTATATAACATTTTTATTGATTTTAGAGAGGAAGGGAGAGGGGGAGATAGATATATAAACATCAATGATGAGAGAGAATCATTGATCAGCTGCCTCCTGTACACCCACTACTGGGGACTGAGCCTGCATGTACCCTGGGCAGTAATTGAACTTCAACCTCCTAGTTCATAGGTTGGCGTTCAATCACTGAGCAACATGGACCAGGCACAGTGATATATTTAATGAAAGCTTACCTGCATAATCTTTCCTAAGATTAGGATCAAATATATTCTCTCTCATCACTCTTTTCAATGCCATACTGGGCACCCAACCTAGTGTAATAAGATTTTTTTTAAGTGAAATGAAATAAATGATATACACATTGAGATGGAAGGAATAAAACCATTTTTCATAAATGATACAGTTGCATTATAGACTATCCAAAAGAACCAGCAACTGCAACAACAAAAATAAAACAAACAAAAACTTAGGAACTAATAAACAAGGATAGCAAGGTCAAAGTGTACCAAGTTTTTTTTTTAATATATTTTATTAATTTTTTATAGAGAGGAAGAGAGAGGGATAGAGAGTTAGAAACATTGATGAGAGAGAGACATCGATCAGCTGCCTCCTGCACCGCTCTCCACTGGGGATGTGCCCACAACCAAGGTACATGCCCTTGACCAGAATCAGAATTGAATCCAGGACCTTTTAGTCCACAGGCCAACACTCTATCCACTGAGCCAAACTGATTTCAGCCAAAGCTTACCAAGTTTTAACATACAGAAGTTACTTTCCAATATATTTACAAGGAATATTTGAAATTTGAAACTTAAAACAAAAAATAATATACAATGACACCAAACATTAGTCAGTTATAAATTCAATAAGGAATACAGCATATTTATATATAGAAACAAATGAAATTTATTCCATGGTGAGTTGAAAGATAATATTATTCAAATACCAATTCTTCCTAACTTGATCTATGGATTCAATGCAATTCTGATCAAAACCCCAAATTATCTGATAGAGAAAAACTGATTTTAAAGTATATAGGAAAGGCACACATCTAGAATAGCCAACACAGTACTGGAAAAGGAAAAAAAAATTGGAGAACTAATGCTACTCAAGAGGTAGCCCAAAGTTCTCCAAAGAAAACATACACACTATGATTGAGATATGTCAAAAGAACACAGGAACAAACTGAAGGGGACCCAAAATAATTAAGCAAGAACAAACAGAAATGCAGTAGTGTTAGATTATAACCTGAAGTATAAAATATTCAGAAGTCCATACTAAATAAATAAAATAATAAGTAAGTAGGGGGGAAGAGATCAGCCTCCCATGCAGCACAAGGCCAATGATTTATGTAGCTACTCCTCTCTCAAGGAATAAAAGCATAACTTTCCACGCCTTAAATGTGGTATGAACAAATGATTTCCTTCCAAAGAATAAAATATGGAAATGGAATAGTAATTACCCTTATGAAAACTACCTTAGCTGTGCATTAAAGATTAGCATTTATCGTGATAAATCATGTTGGTAGTAGGTACCACTGTGATGAGAATGGCACTTTATCTTGGTGGTCCTTAAACCAAGAACATATGCCACTGATCTGGTTGGAAGAAAAACAACAGACAAATACCAATTAAGAGACAGTCAATGAAAGAATTGACCATACTCACAACTGTTAATTTTATCAAAAACAAACAAAAATCTAAGAAATGATCACAGGCCCTTACCAGTGTGGTCCAGTCTGCTGAGGTTCATCCCATACACTGAGAGGTAGCCGGTGCACATACCTGAGTTGCTGGCTGGATCCCCAGTAGGGGACATGCAGGAGACAGCTGGTTGATGTTACTTGCTCATAGGTATTGCTCCTCTCCTTCTTCCTTTCTTTCTATCTAAAATCAATTAAAGTTTTTTGTTTTTTTTTGTTTTTAAAGAAGCTGTCACAGAGAAGAGAAGTGTAAGAGAGATAACAATTAAATGTAATGTCTCACTGTAAATAAGATCCTGGGCCAGACATATGACATGAAATAAAAATTAAGGTAATCTAAATAAACTATGGACTTTAGTTAATAATTTATCATATATTGATTTATTGATTGTGAAAAATTGACAATGTTAATAACAGGGGAAACTAAGTTTGGGGTATATGGGAACTCTGTACTATTTTCATTATGTCTCCCTAACTCTAAACTGTTTTAATTTTTTAAAGTATATTAAACATATTTTACCTTATCTCTCAAATTATTTCTATAAGAACCAACACTAATGCTATAAATAAAAGTCTCATTGATTTAACCCAAAATATGCCTCAGGATATTAATGGATTATTTATAGAAACAAAATAATCAAGTCTTATTTAGAATGTGCTAATTTAGTTTTTCCTATTTTACTATAGAAAGACTATAAGTATAGAAATAAAAATAATAAAGTTATTTTTATTTATTATAACACCTCACCATATTTAAAAAGAAAATGTTAATACCAAGATTGCATTCCTTACTTCTGTCATTAAGCTAATTTGAAACCAATATTTATATTGAATTTTGAAAGAACAAATTTTCAGGCTACCTCCTTTATAATGGGATTGTTTTTAGTATAATTGTGGTTGAAGAATTCAGCTTGCCCCATACTAATGGTCTGAAAAAAATGAAATCTACTGTACACATGCAACTTTGATAACTTAGAAGGTGGTAATTTAGTCATTACATATATCCCTAAGTTTACTAAGATGGTACTATCCATCATAAATAGAAATATTTTATTTTTGTACTTAAATTTAGGTGTGAAAATGATATTATTGGAGAAATGTTTTCAAATGTAACTAAAAGTAATGGAATGCAATCTAGTTTTCTATTTTGACTCTTTTATAACCCCATCTACCCTGAAGAAAAGTTTTCTCTTTTCATATCTCTCCTCAATAATACATATTTATATAAATATGAAAGTTTGCCTTCCTCTAAACTTCTTAGAATTCCCTTAAGCAATAGCATAACTAAGCACTTGAATTCTAGTAGACTCTTTTATATGAGAAATTGTAAAGTACAAAAGTCATTGAATCAAAAATCAGTAATACTATTTTTTTAAGATTAAATCCACATGATTTTAATACTAAAACAATGTTACATGTTTATTGATTTAAAAAACAAGTAGATTGGACAATGTGAGTTGAAATACCACAGTCTTGAATATTTTTTTAAAAAATACTGCCAATAAGTAACAAATGTTCTGAATATTAACAAATTGGAAGTAAAGTACCAATGACCTTGAAAAAACACACACTAGATTTGAGAATCAGATGGGGCACAGTATTAGATATTCTCTCCAACTCAGTAATTTTGTGTTTCTGTTTTATTTTTTTCTAAAATAAAAATATCTCTAAGCAGTTCCTTTATAAGTGAAAGCTAATTATGTTTGCCTCTTGAGAATGACATTAATCATCTAATTGAATTGTTATATACTTATATAAGAAGAGAATGTGAATAAAAGCTTGCACTATGCCAATGCATAACAATAGGGATTCTAACATCTTATTTTCTCCCTCATGCAAATTTGTTTCTGGGCCAAGAAATGAATAACCAAGTTTTGAATACATATCATGCACACACTTCGTTTTTTTAGAAATAATATTAAAGAATTTGGAAGGTTACTAATAGAAAAACCATACGTACTAAAAAAATGGAGATTCTTTATTTTTACATTACAAATGGTAGATATATTGAGAGCATAAGCATATTAATTTATAGGTACCACGATACTTCTACTGGGATATATTCAGATGTGGGAAGAAAATGACGTGTTTTATTTACCTAGTCTAAATGGCTGGGAAAAGGTAATAGCTGAAGAACATATATGCATAACCTATAAACATAGATAACAGTGTGGTAATAGCTAGAGAAAGGGAGTGGGGGCAGAGGCTGGGTGGAGTTGG
>PVJN01013954.1:0-48044 GCA_004026805.1 Lasiurus borealis | reverse complement strand
TTTTTTTTTTTTTTTTTGATTTTTTTACAGAGCGGAAGGGAGAGGGATAGAAACTTAGAAACATCAATGAGAGAGGAACATCAATCAGCCGCCTCCTGCATACCCCCCACTGGGGATGTGCCTGCAACCAAGGTACATGCCTCTGACCGGAATCGAACCTGGGACCCTTCAGTCCCCAGGCCGACGCTCTATCCACTGAGCCAAACCGGTTTCTGCCCCGTCGTTCTTTAAAGTTGTTCCGGAGCCATGCTCTGAGCCCCACGCAGCCGCAGACTCGCTGAGGGTGCAGGTCTGGTGCCTGCGGGTGGTTCTGCTCTGAGCCCACAGATGATGGCTGCGCAGGAATTAGACAGAGTGGATTTGGAAGCATTTCACTGGGAAAAGGAAGAGCGTCCGGGTCAATCACATGCAGTGGGTGTTTGGAGGAGCCTGTTGGTTAGACGAGGCTAGAACTGAGAGGTCAGGACTATTTTGAGATGACAGGCTGGTCTGAGAACAGATCTAGACCTGGTCTGAGAAAAGCAGGGTGTTCAGTTCTGCGAAGTCATCGCACAGACTCTGGCATGTGCTTGCGACCCTCCCGGACTGGCTCTTCAGTATGGAGCTCGGTCCCCTGGAGACACATGGGACAGAGGAACGTTATGTGCTAAGAAATATTTTTACGGCAGTCCCCTTGTTTGTGCTTACTAATTAACATAAATGGGACAGATATCGTTTACGAACAGCCCCCACCTCTTCTCCATGCAGGATGCTATGCTGGAAGCAGACACTGAGTTTTGGATCTCCGTCTGCTGTGAATTTAGTGTCCAGGAGCAGATACAGAGCTTGATGAACATCCTGCAGTACTTGCTGAGGTTGCCGGAGGAAAAGGAAGGTGCGAGAAGGGGGCTTACCTCCTGCTGATCTGACCGGTCGGGGGGAGGGAGGGATGGGCAGAGATTGTGCAGAAGAGAAGCGGTGGTAACGAAACACTGAAATGTTACCGTGTTTAGGAAACTCGAGAACATTCCACCTTTGCAGCCCCAGTGACATTGGCTGGATGTGTTGCGTGTTCTTAGTTCTGTGTCCTTCAGAGCAGAACAGCCAAGTGTATTCGAAAGAGGGTCTGGGGATTTGGGGGACTGCTTTCTGCTCGGCCAGGCAGCGACTCACCTCATCTCACAGCTCAGGGACAGTGCTACCGCCTAGAGCACCGTGTGGTGACATGCGAAGGAAGAAGTCTTCATTTGAGTCTCTGGGGCAGTGGTTTTTAAGTGGCCCACCCTGGATTCCCAACCCCTGCACCGAACCCCTTTATATTGGGTCCATTTGAACATGGGCTTCTGGGAAGTTTTAGGACATTTTCCACCAGAAATTAAATGTTGAAGACTTCTGTCTGCTTGGCCACCACGTAAATGCCTGAGGCTTCAGAAATTAATTCGGCTCCTTGTATAATACTTATGGCTTCCATTTGCTTGTCCCAGTGCCCTGCCTTGGTTTGGTTTGGTTTGGTTTTTCTTTTGGTCTTAGACACTCTTCTCAGGGCTGCTGGGTACCTTCTTAGTAAATGTATTCATGCCTTTCGCTAATTTATTTATTTATTTATTTTTAATATATTTTATTAGTTTTTCACAGAGAAGAAGGGAAAGGGATAGAAAGCCAGAAACATCGATGAGAGAGATACACCGATTAGTCGCCTCCTGCATGCCCTCCACTGGGGATGTGCCCGCAACCAATGTACATGCCCTTGACCGGAATCGAACCCGGGACCCCTCAGTCCCCAGGCCACGCTCTATCCACTGAGCCAAACCGGCCTCGGCCACTAATTTATTTTTTTACTTTTTTTAAAAAGTTGATTTCACAGAGGGAGAGAGAGAAAATTCCATGATGAGAGAGAATCATGGATCGGCTGCCTCCTGCCTGCCCCAAACTGGGAATGGAATCTGCAAACCAAGCAGTGCCCTGACCGGAAATCAAACCGTGACCTCCTGGTTCCTAGGCTGACACCCAACCCCTGAGCCACACCAGCCGGGCTTTCACTAATTTAAAAGAGGGAAAGTTGGTGTGATAGATGAACCGGTTCTGCTCCTCCCTGAGCCACGTATCCCACTTCCTGTGCTCTCTGCACCCGCACTGCAGACTGAGGTCGAAGGTGAGCGTGGCCCCAGTTTTGTTGTTCTTTTCCAGAAACCGTTCCCAAAGCGGCATCGCATCCGAGCGAAGCGGCAGAGGAGATGCTGCAGGTGTTCAACGTGGACGCTCACACCGCCAAGCAGCTGCGGCACTTCAAGTTCCTGTCCGTGTCCTTCATGGCCCAGCTGCTGGCCTCCAGTCCCTTCATCAGGAAGGTGTGTGTCCTCGGCTCTGTGTACGACACAGCGACTTTGCTTTTCTAAAGGGACTGTGTTTTAAAATAATGAAAAGGCCGAGACCGGTTTGGCTCAGTGAATAGAGCGTTGGCCTGCGGACTGAAAGGTCCCAGGTTCAACTCCGGTCGGGAGCATGTACCTTGCTTGCGGGCACATCTCCAGTGTGGGGCATGCAGGAGGCGGCAGATCGATGTCTCTCTCTCATCGATGTTTCTGACTTTCTATCCCTCTCCCTTCCTCTCTGTAAAAAATCAATAAAATATATTTAAAAAAAATAATAATAATGAAAAGAGCTTGGCAGATATCATGAAAATTAGAGTACAAGCTAAAGGAAGATTAGCATTCCATAATTAGTAGATAAAGGAGTACTGATTTGCTATAGTTTTCTGCATCTTTGTCGTACTTTACAGATATTACCAATAGCTGTAGAATGTAATTAAAATAAATGAATAGAGTGTAATTAAAGTAAAATTAGGGAAAGAGAGTTATTACAATATGATGAGGGCAATCGGAACCTGATTAGATTGTCATGTCAGAAAACAGTTGCTCTGGAAAGTTGGAATGAAATAGTCTTAGGTGAATTAAGAGCCTATTTCAGATGGTTTTTCTGATCAGCTGCCTAATGTCCTCATGAGGCTTTCTTTACAAATTAGGTCGTTGAAAGTGGTGGTCCTGAGGCTTTAAAAGGCCTGGAACAAAGGTACGTTACTTTTTCTTTTCCAGTTTTTATTGGGAAATAATTTCAGACTTTTATGAAAAGCCCGGGAGAGTAATACAAAATGCTCACACGTCTCCTGTGTGTAGGCTGCTGGAGGCGGTCCTCGGCTACATCAACGCCGTCGCCCAGTCGGTGGAGAAGAACGCAGACAAGCTGACGGGAAAGTTCTGGCGAGCGCTCCTCAGCAAAGCTTACGACATGTTGGACAAGGTAGGCCTTCGTTTCTCCCGTCTTCCAGGCCCGGTTCCTGTTTTGATGTCCTGAACTGGTTCCGCATAATTTTATTTGAGGAATAACCTCAGCAATAGCTTCGCTTCATAGAATGCAGCTCTGAGTTTTCTTAGCAAAGAATCTTGATAACTAGAAGTAATGACGTCAGAATGACAGTTGTTTCTCTATCAACTGTGTAAACACGAGTCTTAGCCAACACTCAGCATGGGACACTGGATGATGTTCCACTTTATTCCAGTAGAAGGGGGAGGACACAGCCTGCCAGGTGGGGTCTGAGAGCCCCTAGACTCTAGGAGATTCTGCTGGTCCTGATGTGGGATCACTGCCCAGTATCCGGCTGAGTGACTTTGCTCCCTGGCATTGATCAGCTCACTTAGTCTGAGCATCAGTTCTCTCTTTCTCTCTCTTTTTTTTTTTTTTTTTTTTTTTTAATAACACAATCAGCAATGCCTTACCTGAAAGTTACGTAAGAATAAAATAAGGGGTTTGGCCGAAACCGGTTTGGCTCAGTGGATAGAGCGTCGGCCTGCAGACTGAAAGCTCCCAATTTCAATGCCAGTCAAGGGCATGTATCTTGGTTGCAGGCACATCCTCAGTAGGAGGCGTGCAGGAGGCGGCTGATCGATGTCTCTCTCTCATTGATGTTTCTAACTCTATCTTCCTTCCTCTCTGTGAAAAATCAGTAAGATATATTTTTAAAAAACAAAAAAAGAAAAAGGGTTTGAACACACCTGGCACCTATCTATTCAGTGGATAGAAGTCTGTCTTGATCTGCGTTTATCTTCCCTTTTTTCTAACTGCTTTTTTGTCCAATGGAAACTGCTCTCTAGGTCAATGCCTTGCTGCCCACAGAGACGTTCATTCCCGTCATTAAAGGGCTGCTGGGCAACCCGCTGCCGTCTGTCCGCCGGAAAGCGATGGACCTGCTGAACAACAAGCTGCAGCAGAAAGCGCCCTGGAAGAAGAAAACCGTAAGTGACGGCGCGTCCGGCCCATCACCGTCCTGTGGTGTCCGAGCTGCATGTGTTTAAGTCCCTAACGGGTCCCTATGGTGTAATCCACATGAGTAGCTTGCTGTCTGAATACACTGCTGCGGATGCGTGTTTTCAAACGGGACATGAATTCTGTAGGTGTGCAGAGATATGTCCTCAGCGCTCTTGGAATGAATTTCAGCTCTAATGGAATTCTTGCTTGATGTGGCTTTGGGACAGCTCTCATCCACTCTCCCTGCAAACCGGGAGATGTTTCGTGGGAACCAGGAACTGTCCCCGGCACATGCACTGCTCAGTAACAGTGAGTCTGTCGGCGGAGGTCGTGTGTGCGATCATGTAGCTCAGGTGTCTGGGTCGGGCAGTGTCAGCAGCCACAGCGGAAAGTAACCTGGCCGTGTCCTTGCAGCTTTAATGATTGGGGAACTTGGCTGTCTCCCTCAGGTCTGCCATTTCCTCAAACTGGTTCCAGTCCTTCTGGCTGTGGTGCAGCACAGGAAAAAGGGGGCGGAAGAGCAAGCGATCAACCGACAGACGGCTCTGTACACCCTGAAGCTTTTGTGCAAGAATTTCGGGGCCAAGAACCCAGAGCCTTTCGTCCCGGTGCTGACCACGGCGGTGAAGCTGGTGGCGCCCGAGAAGGACGAGAAGAACGTGGTGGGCAGCGCCCTGCTGTGCGTGGCCGAGGTGGCCTCCACGCTGGGGCCCCTGGCCGTCCCGCAGCTTCCCAGGTGCGTGGGGGGGACCGAGGGGCTTAGCTGTTTGTCCCACACACAGAAAGGTTATGGGTGCCACCCCATTTAGGGTGCATAGGGGAGGCAACCATCAGTGTTTCTCTCACGTTGATCCTATTCTCCCTCTCCTCTGTCTCTCTTTCTTTGTCTCTTGCCCTCTCTCTTTCCCTGATTCCCTCCCCCCTCCCTCCCTAAAAATCAATGAAAACATGTCCTCGGGTGAGCATTTTTTTTTAAATAAATTTGCTAGCTGAAACCGGTTTCGCTCAGTGGATAGAGCATCGGCCTGCAGACTGAAGGGTCCCAGGTTCGATTTCGTTCAAGGGCACATACATTGGTTGCGGGCACATCCCCAGTGGGGGGCATGCAGGAGGCGGCTGATCGATGTCTCTCATCGATGTTTCTGACTTTCTCCCTTCCTCTCTGTAAAAAATCAATAAAAATATATTTAAAAAAATAAAATAAAACGTGTGCTTGCTCTCCAGCCTGATGCCCTCATTGCTGGCCACAATGAAGAACACCAGCGAGCTGCTCTCCGGCGACATCTACCTGCTCAGCGCCCTGGCGGCCCTGCAGAAGGTGGTGGAGACCCTCCCCCACTTCCTCAGCCCCTACCTGGAAGGCGTCCTCACCCAGGTGAGCGGACCACAGCGCCTGCGTGCGGGAGCCGGGGAAAGGGGAACCACACACCGAGTCATTTTACGTGTGCTCTCCGTTTTCAGTTTGGCAGGGAGATTATTTCTGGAAAGAAGTGCTTTGTAATTCCCAAATGAGTGCCCTTTCTCCCCCGTCATCACGCCTCTGCTTAGCCAGGACAGTGAGGTGTCACTTGCCGGGAGACTGGCCTCTGGATTGGCAGAATGTAGTTTATTGCTCTTTCTCCCTGAGCTGTTTGGCGTTAACCAGCAGAGCTGCCTTTGTGACTTCCGGTAGGACCGGGGGCGCCCGGCTCTCCTGTTGGAGGTCAGTGCAGTGCAGTGCAGAGCTCACTGCGAACAGCGGGCAAGTGGCATTCCAACTGCAAATGCCCAAGAATGGCCTGGCATCTGTCCTGTTCTCTCTCTCTCTCTCTTATATATATATATATTGATTTTTTTATTTTTTATTTATTTATTTATTTATTTATTTTTACAGAGAGGAAGGGAGAGGGATAAAGAGTTAGAAACATCAATGAGAGAGAAAAATCCATCAGCCGCCTCCTGCCAGCCCCCTACTGGGGATATGCCCGCAACCAAGGCACATGCCCTTGACTGGAATCGAACCTCGGACCCCTCAGTCCGCAGGCCGACGCTCTATCCACTGAGCCAAACCGTTTTTGGCATGTTCTGTTCTCTTGATCGTCTGCCATTTATAACATCCTTGATGCGAGTGATTTAACCAGCACTAGAAATTGACAGAAAGGGACCTCTCCCTCTGAGAAGCCTTCTGAGTTTACCAGCAGGAAGGAGCTTAGGTTCTCATGGCGCTGGACTCCTGTCCTGAGAACATCGTGAATCTGAGTTACTCAGAGTCCTCCCAGCACTCACCCACGTCCCCAACTCCCACTGGGAAAGAGGTCCCTGTCCATTTGCGCCTGCAGATGGTCAGGGTTGGCTGGGAAGGAACTCTCTGGAAAACGTGTACCGAGCCTTCCCAGGCACGAGCATCTGGCTGACCTCTCGAGTCATCACCGTGACTCTCAGACGTCCTCCCTGAGTCCACAGGCCCCGATCGCTGTCTTTCCATTTCCACAGGTGACTCGTTTGGAGAAAATCACGAGTGAGATGGGCGCAGCCTCCCAGGCGAATGTCCGGCTCACATCTCTTAAAAAGACGCTGGCCACCACTCTGTCACCCCGCGTCCTGCTGCCGGCCATTAACAAAACCTACAAGCACGTCCAGAAGGACTGGAGGGTGAGGCCCGTCGGGGATTAGACTTCGGGGAGGGGAGGTCAGGTGCTCACATGTTCACCCTCATAATGAACTTGGACTGTGAAGAACCGGCCCTCTCTTGTGTTCTTGGTAGAATCGCATGGGCCCCTTTATGAGCATCTTGCAAGAGCACATCGGGGTCATGAAGAAGGAAGAGCTCACCTCGCATCAGTCTCAGCTCACCACGTTTTTCCTGGAGGCCCTGGACTTCCGGGCCAAGCACCCCGAGGTCAGCTGCCAGCCACTCCCCCCAACCCCGAACTCCCCCGCTGAGAGCCAGCCCAAAGCCAGCTGTGACCTGTTCTCCTGGCCAGAACTAGGTCAAGCTGGCTGTCGGAATTCTGCCTAATAAAACGGCCCTTTTGTTTTCAGAACGATCTGGAAGAAGTTGGAAAAACGGAAAGTCATATCATTGACTGCCTAGTAGCTATGGTGGTGAAACTGTCCGAAGTGACATTTAGGCCTCTGTTTTTCAAGGTGAGCTCACTTCCTCTGTCTGCTGGGTGCTCCTCTCAGGAGCAAGGGGTGTAGAACAAACTCCCATCTCTCCTTTCAGCTGTTCGATTGGGCCAAGACGGAGGACGCCCCGAAGGACAGACTGCTGACGTTTTACAACGCGGCGGACTGCATCGCGGCAAAACTCAAAGGGCTCTTCACTCTGTTCGCCGGCCACCTGGTGAAGCCCTTTGCCGACACCCTGAACCAGGTGAACATCTCCAAAACAGGTTGGTAGCTGCCTCGGGGTCGGTGACACCTCACCCTGTGTGCCTTACGCACGGCTCGGGGAGGATAGTCAGGCTAACGGGGCGGATGTTTCTTGCTGTCGTCGGCGGTCAGGCCCTAAAGTGTCTGCTTCCGCCTCATGAAATGGGTCCTGAGTGAACTGAAAGGAGGAATCCCTTAACCTTAGAGCCCTCCCTCCCCACTGCTCCACCCTCGTCCTGATGGAGGAGGAAATACGCTCTTGATTGTAGTTCTGTCAACAGCCATTTGAATGTAAACACCGGAGATTAAACTGTGACATTGTTTCACTTCTGCTCTCCCCCCTCTTCCAGATGAAGCGTTTTTTGACTCTGAGAATGACCCTGAGAAGTGCTGCTTGCTCCTGCAGTCTATCTTGAACTGTTTACACAAAATCTTCCTTTTTGACACCCAGCACTTTTTAAGTAAAGAGAGAGCGGAAGCTTTGATGATGCCTCTGGTGGACCAGGTAACCTAGTCAAACCGTCTTTTAACTTCGCATTTTTTGTGTGTGGATTTCACTTTTTAAAAAATATATTTTATTGATTTTTCACAGAGAGGAAGGGAAAGGGATAGAAAGCCAGAAACATAGATGAGAGAGAGACATCGACCAGCCACCTCGTGCATGCCCCCTACTAGGGATGTGCCCACAACCAATGTACATGCCCTTGACCGGAATCGAACCTGGGACCTTTCAGTCCCCAGTCCGATGCTCTATCCACTGAGCCAAACTGGTTTCGGTGGGATTTCACTTTTCTTCATTAGTGGTGTTTACTGAGCTCTACTTTTGAATTTTTCACATGAAAGGCACCATATGAGGTCTAATGCAGCAGTTGGCGACCGCTGGTGTCACGGTCTAGTTTTTAATTTATTAAAACTGGTTTCATTGAGAATGTTGGGGGTGTGGCCATCCTCTGGCTCGGAGATCCTCTGGAAGGAGGGGTGCTAAGGCTGAGATCTGTGTGAAATGAAGGCCGTCAGCTTCCTAGAGATGGTGTTAGAACAGCACCGGCTTTGAATCTGTCGGGGGACAGTGGAATATTATTTATGCGTTGGGTATTTTTTCAAACACAATGAGCCCTGTCGCTCAAAGTCCTTTTCTCACCCCTCAGCTGGAGAACCGGCTGGGAGGAGAAGAGAGGTTCCAGGAGCGGGTGACGAGGCACCTGGTCCCCTGCATCTCCCAGTTCTCGGTGGCCATGGCCGATGACTCCCTGTGGAAGCCCCTGAACTACCAGATCCTGCTGAAGACCCGGGACTCCTCGCCCAAGGTCAGGAGCCGCGGTGGCAGCGCTGGTGCCAGCACTGGTGCCCCGTGTTCTCGCCATGTAGCCCAAACAGCTATCGTGTGGTCACGGCTGTGCAACCATGGTAACTAGTGGGACAAACATGGCTGCTCGTCTTTTAGCACCAGCGGGAAGGCTGTGCCAGATAGAAGTTTGTGCCTGCGTTTTTGGATTTTACTTCCGGGTTATTAATAAATAATAGCAGTCTCCCCTCCTTCACCCGCCCCCACCCCTATAGTGTGTGTGTGGCACAAACACTCAAATACTTTTAAATACTTTTACACTTTTAAATCTTGAAAAGATGGGAAGTGATTCCTTGTGTTTTAATTTAAACACTGCTCCCCGAGACCAGTGCTTTGTGTCCAAAGACTTTCCTTTGGGTGAGAGTGTATCTCAGGCTGAGGGGTCTGTGGGATGAGGGAAGGTGGGTGTAACTGGTGACACCCACGGGCATGGGGGCCGAGGTGCTGGAACACGGTTCTGGTTGCCTGGGCCACAAACAGATCCCACACTGTTCCGTAACCGGCATCCTAAGGCAGTAGGTGAATGGACATAAAGTGAAATAAACTCAGGTTAAACTGTTCCGCAACCCAGCATCCTAAGGCAGAAGGTGAATGGACATAAAGTGAAATAAACTCAGGTTAAATTGTTCCGTAACCCGGCATCCTAAGGTGAAAGTGAATGGACATGATGTGAAATAAACTCAGGTTCAAGAACATTACGCTTTTAAGTTGCTAGTTTTTAACAAACTTGGCTCTTGCTTCCCTTCAGGTTCGATTCGCTGCCCTCATCGCCGTGCTCGCGCTGGCTGAGACACTGAAGGAGAACTACATCGTCTTGCTGCCCGAATCCATTCCTTTCTTAGCCGAACTGATGGAAGGTAATTTCCGGTGGGAATGCACATGTGGGCGCTGTGAATGGCCGTGGCTCCGACTGGGACCTGGGGGGCGGGCTTCCTGCGTGGAGCGCGATGGCGGGAGGAGGTCAAGGAATGACCTTTCCTTCATACGTGCTTTGCCTCAGACGTAGACCGTTATCATGATGGCTAGGGCACCGGGGCAGCCTAGGACAGCTTCCTGTTCCAGCGACCAGCGTCTACTCTGTGCTGGGCATGGTCCTCATTATCCTTAGGACCCTATAAGCCAATACAGTGCCCGTTTCGTAAAGGAAAGAACTAGAAGCTTTAGGGGATTAGGTAACTTGAACTAACAAAGCACGTGCGACAGTTGGAGCTGGGGCGGGAGCCAGGTGTGTGTGGCATGGACACGGGGCCCAGGAAGCACCAGGCACAGCGCAGCCCCAGGAATGACAGTGGGGCTCCCCCATAAGCAGGGCGTGGAGGCCACGCTTTCACGTTCGTGACTCATGTTCATCTCCACAAAGACGCGCACCTCTGTGGGCTCTGTCTTCCGAGCCTCAGGCCCGGGCAGGGAGGAGGGCACAGATCTCTGATCTGCTTCTCTGCCTGGCGGCCTGGAGGAGGCGGAGGGAACCGGGGCAGGAAGCTGACCCGTGTCCTTGCGTTTGTAGACGAGTGTGAGGAGGTGGAGCATCAGTGCCAGCGGACCGTGCAGCAGCTGGAGGCCGTCCTGGGGGAGCCGCTGCAGAGCTACTTCTAACCCGCGGCGGGTGCGCACCTGCTCCGAGTTTGGATTTGTTTTTATTTTGGGTGTTTGGTGCCATGTTCGTTTTGGTGCCTTCACACCAACCTGGACTTGACGGATTTCTCCCTGGTTTGTACTGCCTCCACCCCTCCCGCTGCCTGTACAGAACCGCATAGTAAAGGACACGGTTTGGTACAGGCTGTGTGGTGCAGCCTTTATTGTCCTTCCTGACGGGGTGCTGTTACAGACGGGTCTCATCCTTGCCCACAGCTGGCAGTACCCACTGGACTCAAAGTCAAGGCTTAGCTCTTCCCTAAAGGAATGTTTACACACCTGGTGGCCAGGTCAGATTTCCCTCAAAACAACACGTTTTCTTCCCTTTAAGAAAATGAGTTATTTGGCTTTCAGCAAGAATGCTTTTGACTGCAAAGCCATTTAGACTTTTACTTTCATTTTGGGTAGATAACACTTCAACCTTGACTTTTTCGTGTGCCCATAGAGGGCAGTCGTTCTAGAATGTATTTTTCACTCAGGACAATGACTGTGTCCTTTATCTTTCGGCCTTTTCCAGGGGCAGAGGCTACAGGCTGTTTGTAAAACAGCTTTACCTGGCAGATCCACCACCCAGAAGCCATGTACCCCCTTCTCCCTCCCCTCCCCTTTTCCCCCAGAGTAAGGACCACTTTCCCACTGGTGGTAACCAAGAGTCACTTGTATGAGAATCGGATTTTTTTTTTAAGTTCTCTAATCCCTATATGATGTCACAGTGACAAGAGTCGTCACGAAGCAAAAGGCTGACATGCAGTTTAGAGATGCGTATGTTCTCTTTAAGAAAAGTCTTAGTAAGATTCGGTCACGAATGCTAATAGCCTCACTTCAAAAACATCTTAAGATTCTGTATTCTATCAAAGAATCAGTCCTTTGTTATATAATCTCCATGTAAAATGAAAATGAACTATTGGACTTAGAGCAAGATCTCAGTCATGCAGGCTTTCAGGAAGAAAAAATAACCCCGGGATTCTAGAGTCTTCTTGCCTTCCCATCCCCATCAATGTTTTTTTATGTTTTTGTTTTTTTGAGTTTGGCAAGACTCGGCGTAATAAATTAATAGGAAAACGTGGGAAAGAATGCTAGAAGTTTCTACACAAAAGTGGACACTTTAAAATGTGCATATTGGTAACAATATTCTTTTCAGTATAGAGTACTAAAAAATAACGAGTATCTGTTATGAAAATACGCCTAAATCCTGGCAGAATCCAGCTCAGCAAGTTAATATGACAAAATGATCTGGCTGTTTTGGCTTTTTACCTCCGCACTCCTGAACCTTTTAAAATTTCCTGTAACAAGAACTGACATGTAAGAATTTTGCAGAGAATTCTGCCAACTCGTTTCAAAGAATAGAAGAAACTACAGAAATGCAACACTTGAACTTGCTGATACAGGTTCGATTTAATCACTCAGGGCAGAACAATGTTTGGGTCTCGGCCTAATGACGGACTCGTCTTTGGAAAAGCAGAGGCGATGACGCTTTGCATGCGGACAGCCAGCAGGTGTTTATACTGCCCTGCTTTAGTCTGCTCTGGCAGGGCCTGTTTTATGAACATGAAATCAACTCTGGACTTTGCCTTGTTACCCATAAACACCTGCCAACTGAAGGTATGTGCAGACAGACCTTTAACTCACCCTCAATTCATAAAACAATATTCTACAGTAACCACTTACTGGTACAAAAGTATGGTGATTGACAGGGAATTCAAGGGAATTTCAACGCCGTTTGTTTTTGTTGATTTTGCTTCGTTTTGTTGCCTTAATCTCTGCCGTGTTCAGGTCATAGTGTTCATAATTTGGTAGAGCTTATAGTTAGGTGCCTATTATGTTAAAGGGAACTGCCAGATGCAAATCGGTATCAACTCCTCAGCTGCGGGGATGAGAGGAGTCTCCTTAAGAATGTGGTCCCTGGGGCTGTAGTAGTGTCTCCTATAGTTAATGTCTTAGGTCAGTGGTCGGCAAACTCATTAGTCACCAGAGCCAAATATCAACGATGACTGAAATTTCTTTTGGGAGCCAAATTTTTTAAACTTTCTAATGCCACTTCTTCAAAATAGAGAGTGGTATTTTGTGGAAGAGCCACACTCAGTAGGCCAAAGAGCCACATGTGGCTCAAGAGCCACAGTTTGCCGACCACGGTCTTAGGTGATGTACTAGCTGAGTCATTCCAAGGCCCTGGTGGGTGTCTCTAAACTGCAGTGGGACAAGGGCCAACCCAGAGGAGCTTAAGGAACACGGCTGTGGGCACCCCAAACCTCCCAGCTCCCAGCGCGGTGCACACAGGCAGTGCCCGGTGCGGGTTTGCTGCTGTGGAGAGCAGCCCCTGACCAGCGCCTGGTGACAAGAGGCTGGGTGGGGAGAGGGCAGGAGGCCTGAGTCACACACAAGCTGCCGCCGCCTTGAACTTCCTCCTCCTGCGCTAGACAGCCACCTGCGTGACCAGTCGGAACCCCCGGAGGACTAATGCGGAAGCTCGTCTTAGCTATGTGCTCGGCTAGTGTGGTCGTGCGAGGCATTCTCACGAGGCCAGGGTCACGTAAGCCATTCTGTATTTCAGTTTTCGTGGTCGAGGCAGCTACCAGCTCCTCACTTCCAGCAGCTGGATGTCTCCGTCGATCTCCAGGGTGTCGATACTGGGGAGCTCCTTGAACCGGTGCTTGTACTCCAGGCTGTGGACGCCGTTCACCGCAACCTTGAACTCTCTAACGTCGCAGTAAATGATCATCTGAAAGGAAAGGGCGTGCCACGTTAGTGCCTCACTTGGTTTAAAAGTTTTTGTTCATTGAACAAAGAGGACTCACTTCCCGGAAGAAAGGACTGTCGCCCCAAGCTGTGTGTAACCCACAGGGGTGATGGCGGTGTGGGCAGGTGCCTGGCTCCTGTGTCTTCAGATGCACTGGGCATTAAACACCGTACCCCAGGACTGAGACAGGTTCCTGCTAAAATTCCTATTAACTAGCGGGGCTATCCGGTTTTGGATATGCCAGGAAATGTCCAATAATTCCATTCTACTGGGTTTGCCATTTGCACTGACTGTATGTTATAAATAGGACATTGAAAATACAATCTCAAAATAACCCCCACTCCCTCCACACACACACAGTAGGGCTTGATCTGCACAGACTATCTGTCTCATCCCAGGATTCTTTTCCCTACCCCGTTTTCAAAAGACAATCTCACCTCAAAGTACATCCCAGGACTAAACGGGAAACAGGTAATATTTCTCTCTTCTTCTCCCCAGGACTCTTGGAGGAAAGAATTCCTTATAAAAGCTTTACTATTCAGGCGTGGGTTCAGGTGGAGAGCAATATCCTTTGATTTTCCCGATATCAGGTCAACATTGAAGCTTTTAAGAAAAAAAAAAAAAATTCAGCCAAGTAGAATAGAGCAGTGCACTTTCTGAAATTTAACAATCAGAACTGAACTGATTCTAACTACATTAAATAGAAAGATGCATATGGACACAGGAACCCAGAAAAGTGAAGTGAAACTTGAAATTCCAAGTCAGCATTCCGTAGACATAAATATGTTATTTGTAAAATAAAGATTTAACCCCACAACTTTAAAATCAATGCTGAGGGTACGGATCTGGTTGGGAGGAAGCTGAGGGTTTAGAAGAATAAGCTAAGTGATTTCTCCAGCTGCGGGGGCAGGGTCCCATCTAGAAGGGATTCTCCTCATGTTTACGTGTTCTGTTCTTGGAGAAGTGTGCTTCTTTCTAGGAAACACCTCTCCTTTCCAGCTTTCGGAATCTGAGTATCCAGAGAAGCCCGTAAAGCAGACATTTTACAAGTGACGTGACAAGAGCGGCCCTAACAAGAGCTACAGGGAGGAGGGGTCACCCCGAGTCTGGCCACAACATTCGGCTTTCATCCTGGTTGTGCCAACTAGTGGGCAGCTAACTTCCTCTTTATTAGCCTCACCTTCAGCCGGGGCCCAGGACCCTACGCTACTGGGACCTCCCAAGAGCCAAGAGGAGACCCGTGGGAGAAGGTGGCACTCTTCCTTTAACTCAGTGGTACCCACCCTTTGGCCTTGGCGTTCACTTCTCCTTTGATGACGACAGTCCGTCCGGGGCCCATGGAGGTGTTCAACCTCGCCACGAAAGGAAGAGTCTGCAAAGAGACCACCATCAGCACCAGGAAGCCCGCAGGGTGCCATCTGGGGGGGAAGGTGCCCAACCACGTAAGTGAGCAAAGGCCGGGGCTGGGAACCCCATGAAGGGACAGCTGTGTCTGCCTTGGTCCCGGACGGGTCCCTAGTGAGATCTGTGCCTGGCTCACGGCAAACACTCGAGAAAGGATGGGCGTGGAGCAGGACCCGGTGTCCTGAGTGAGGGAGGAGCCCCCGCTGAAGAGCCGGTGGGTGGTGGGAGAGGGAGGGGGAGTCGGAAGCGCTGCTCCTGCCTCAAGGTGGCAGGGAGGGGGTCACTAACGTCTCCTTTCGGGGCCTGGGGCCTCGGCTGTCGGGGACAGCACACACGGGCCAGCTGGCTGCTCTGGGCTCCTGAGGGCAGAGGTGCCCTGTGTCCGCCAGTTAAACCTCACTTGTCCGCCCGGAGTAAGAACTGGGGCTCCTCAAACCTTTGACAGACAGTTGAGAGGCAGTATTTTGGCAGCGGAACCTTTGCTCCTGGTGTAGACAGTTCTGGGTACGATTCTATCAGTGTCTCCTCTATTACTAGGCTGTGGGGAGACAGGTCTGCGGTGAGGGGTGGGAGGAATGGCGCTGTCTTCCCACACTGAAAGCACTCGCTGGCTCGCCGGGCGGCTTTCTAGAATGTTCTACGGACTCTACCAGGCACAGATACTTACAAACTGTGACATGCCGGCGTTTGGTACCTACGGGGGGAGAGAGAGACAGGGTGAGGACGCCTGAAAGGAAAGATCCGCAGCGCTGTGGACGGAAAGCAGTAACTGGATCTCGCCGGCGTCCTGAGCCAGCCGGGCTGGGCCCGATGCCCCTCTCGGCCCTGAGACAGAAACCCATGGCGGCGTGGCCAGAGTCGTCAGGGCTATTGAGGCGAGAAGGACCAGCTGAATCCCGCGTCCCCTGCTTTAAAATGGTGGTTCAGGAAAAGATCCGCCACTTACATCTTCTCCATTCAGAACTGCCACTTCCAGAGGGGATGCTTGGGCACTCCTTAAATCCTGGAGGAAAGAGAAGATGACTCTTTACCGCCCATCCCATTCCAAGCGGAATCTGCGTGACATAACAAAGAGCTATACAGCCCAGCCGGTGGGGCTCTGTGGCTGAGCAGCGACCCTGGCACCGAGAGGTTGCAGGTTTGATTCCCGGTCAGGGCACACGCCGGGGCTGTGGACTCGATTCCTGGCACAGGGGGCACACAGGAGAGGCCGGGAATCGATCAACAGAAATGTTTCTATCTCCTTTCCTTTGCTCCCTCTCTCAAATCAATACACTTTTTTTAAAAAAATAAATATGCTTGAGAATTATGCTTTCGTATTTTTGGAGGGCAAGTTAGCACTTTCAACCACAACTTAAAATGCAGACACCCCTGCCCTGACCGATTTGGCTCAGTAAATAAAGCATCGGCCTGCGGACTGAAGAGTCCCAGGTTCGATTCCGGTCAAGGGCATGTACCTTGGCTGCAGGCACATCCCCAGCAGGGGATGTGCAGGAGGCGGCTGATGGATGTTTCTCTCTCATCGATTTTTCTAACTTTCTATCCCTCTCCCTTCCTCTCTGTAAGAAATCAATAAAACATATATTAAAAATAAAAAATGCAGACACCCTTTGGCGCAGACAGCCACTCCAGGAAACATCTTGGAGGAAGACTCCTGTACTCCTGGGTCAAGGGAACAGCCCAGCGGCTAAAAGGGCTTTTTGTGGGAACTGCCCTCGATGGGAGGTCTGCAGGCAGCAGAGCACCGGGGATCCGGGCGTTAACTGGAAGGAGGGGTTTCCTTCCGTTTCATGGAAAGCCCCAGGGGCGGGAAGGCACTCACCGAGCTGAAGCTGAAGCCCACCGAGTGGATGCGCACTTGGCCGTAGATGCCCAGCGTGTCGATCTTCTCGGGGCTGATCCTGTGGGCGTAGAGCAGTGTGTGCTTGCCATTGACAGCCACCTGGGGGAGGTGGGGGGCAGTTTAAACCAGTTCATGGACTCCCCGTACTGGTTTACACAAACGGAAATCTGTTTGCTCAGGTTGAATTTTAAGTTTACCCCCTCCCCACAGGCCCTGCTCTTTCTGCCCAGCAGAGCGCCACCAGCAGGGTTTACCTTCTCCTGCCTTCCTGTTCTCAAGAAAGCCTGAGTCTGACTGTTCTCTGCACACTAGTGCATGCATGCACATACATGGGTATGCATGTATGTCTCTGCGCATAGATGAGACCTCCGGGATTCAGAGGCCCCGGATGCCTGGAAGGCCTGTGAGCCCAGGAGAGACGTATCCTGCAAGGGTGCCCCCCTCTAAGAGCCCCCCGTGCAGGGGGCGGGCGCTCAGCCTGCCTGCGCTGCACTTGGTGGAAGAACGACCCTGGGGATCGCCGTTTGCAAGCAGGAAACGCTCTCCACTCGGGGCCACCGTGTGAGGGGGAGAGGCCCTGCTGTGGGCCCCAGCTCAGCCGGACCCAGCAGGGGCTGTCGCACGCAGTGCCTCCTCCCTCCCCATGCAGGCGCTGTGCTGGGGATGGCGGGAAAGCAGACGGTCTTCCTGCCAGAATGCACAGGGTCTCTAAGCAAAAGGAGCTCAGAACCCCAGTGGCGGGCAAAATAAACAGGAAAAAACCAGGCACAGGACAAGGGCCCAAAGGCCGGAGGAGGGAGGTGCATAGAGTTCAGAGACTTCGGGGCCGGGTCCTGGGTGGGGCGGATAACGAGGCAGGAAGGACTCCACCAGGAACGGGAGTCTCCTCTCTCCGTGCGTGAAAACGAGCAGGGGAAGGGTCAGGGGACCACGTTCTCCCGTCCCGCAGGCCGAGAGGAGATGCTCGTGGCCTCCAGGACTACTCGGCCCGGGATTCCTGCGATCTCTGCGTCTGAAACCCCAGGACCCTCAAGAACCACCTGGGGAGCAGGACCCGACTTCACGCAGGGATCCTGGCTTCTACCTTCCCACCGGTCCGTGGGGTCACGTTTATAACGACGAACCCACAATGGACACAGGGCCAGACCAACTCAAAACCGAGCCCGGCCTTGCGAGGAGACACACATGATCAGGAAGAAGCGGTGGCTCCTGCCTCACCGAGGGCCCCTGCCCGGCCCCGCACGGGGAAGAGTCCACGGCCAGACTCTCAGGCTTTTCGAAACGTTAAGGGCGAGCACCCTACTGGGAAAGCGCCCTGCGCAAGCTCAAGAGTGAGGTTCAATGGTTAGCCTCCGCACACACGCACGCCACCTGGAATTTGTCCTTCAGCACCATCATCACGATCTCGAAGGACTTCTCCTTCCGGAAAGGCATGTCGTAGGTGATCTCCTCGCGCCCCCACTTCTCGTTCTTGAGCGTGTTGCAGACGATGCAGCCGGTCCTTTTGAAACGCGGGTTGAAGTGAAAGATCACGTCCGCTCGAGGGTTCACGCTGCTGCCGCACTGCAAGTCCACCTGGAACCTGGCAGGGGAGGTGGCACCTGAGCACCGGGGGTGAAAGGTGGGGATTTGGGGGAGGGGGGTTGAGGCTGCCCGGGGTGGGGGCCCCAAGCAGGGAATCCGGGCGGAGGGCCACCTGGCGGGCCCTCTCCTCCTGCGGCCACACGGCCTCACCCGCTTCCTGCGCTTCGTCCTGAGGAACAGACCCCGGGGCTGTGGCTGGGGGGCCCCGTCTGTCCAGAGGGATCCTCCATGCTCCGGCCCCCCTAGTTCATCCCCTGGTCTTCTTCATCGAACTCGACCTCACCTGTCCGAGTCCCCGGGAACATGGCCCCGGATCACAATCAAAGTCCCAGGCTCCAGCTGCTCAGGGATGGTCCTCACATAGGGGATTACCTGGGGGGAAAGAGTGGAACGGACGCGCTTTTACAAGAAGCGGGAAGACGACGCTGTGAAGCGCCACGTTTTTATCACCGAGGAACCCGGCGTTTTCCACGTGGCCCTCCCTGTTTGCCAACAGCTGCACAAGAGCTGCGGCCCCGGGGTTGCCCTCAGCCCTGCCAAGGGGAGGAAGTGACGTCCGAGGACTCCGTTACCGGGTTGTAGGTGACATTCTGCAGGTTGTTCAAGGACAGCATCCTTGTCTTCCACGTCGGTGTGGACTGCGGTCTCTCTGCTGTGTACGAGCTCAGATTTTAAGCAAGTTTCACTTAAAGGTTCCCTCGATTAAAACGGAGGTAGTTGCCCTGTGCAAAATCAAAACAGAGGGAAAGAAAATGTATCACTTTTTTTTGTCATAATTATTCTTAAAGGTAAGTTATAAATGGTTTTACCGATATCTGCCAAAGAATGGGATGCTATTGCAATCAAAGATCTGACCCCAGTTCTCACTGACTGTCCTTATATTGGCAGCAAAATCTCAAGACATCCAGGTCTGAGGTGATACCTCGCTGTCATTTTAATTTGCATCTCTTTAAAAAAAAAAATATATATATATATATATATATATATTTGTTGTTGTTGTTGTTGTTGATTTTTACAGAGAGGGAGAGGGATAGAGAATTAGAAACATTGATCAGCCGTCTCCTTCACACCCCCCACTGGGAATGTGCCCGCAACCAAGGTACACATGCTCTTGACCAGAATCGAACCTGGGACCCCTCAGTATGCAGGCCAACGCTCTATCCACTGAGCCAAACCGGTCAGGGCTAATTTGCATCTCTCTGATGATCAGTCACTTTGAGCATTTTTTCACATGTATGTTCACTTTGGAGAAGTGTCTATTTAGGTCCTTTGCCCGGTTTTTAATTGCATCATCTTCCTTTCGTTAAGTTGGATTCCTCATATAGTTTGGATATTAACCCTTTAACAGATGGATCGTGGCCATACAGTGGGCTCCCTTTTCATTTTGTTTATGGTTTCCTTCGCTGTGCAGCAGCTTTTTATTTTGATGTAGTCCCATTTGGTTATTTTTTCCTTAGTTTCCTTTGCCCTAGGGCAGTGGCAGGCAAACCTTGGCTCTCGAGCCACGTGCGGCTCTTTGGCCCCTTGAGTGTGGCTCTTCCACAAAATACCACGGCCTGGGCGAGTCTATTTTGAAGAAGTGGCATGAGAAGAAGTTTAAGTTTAAAAAAATTTGGTTCTCAAAAGGAATTTCCATCGTGGTCCTGTTGGTATTTGGCTCTGGTGACTAAAGAGTTTGCTGACCCCTGCCCTAGGAGATGTATCTGTAAACATGCTGCTACGAGAGAGGTCTGAGATTTTGCTGCCTGTGGTTTCTTCCAGGATTTTTTAAGGTTTCACGACTTACATTGTTTTATCCATTTTGAGTTTATTCTTCTGCATGGTGTAAGTTGGTGGTCTAGTTTTTTATTTGTGGGGTTTTTTTTGTGTTTTTTTTTTTTTTGCATGTGTCTGTCCAGCTTTCCAAACACCATTTATGGAAGAGACTGTCTTGACTCCCTCGTATGCTTTTGTCTCCTTGGTCAAATATTGATGGAGCGTAATGGCGTGAGTCGATTTCGGGGTTCTCCGTTCTGTTCCTTTGATCGATAGGCCTGTTCTCGTGCCAGCACCAGGCTGTCTGGATTACAGTGGCTCTGTGGCGTAACTTGAGATCTGGCATTGTGATACCTCCAACTTTGCTCTTCTCTCTCAGGATTGCTGCGGCTGTTTGGTGTCTTCTTTTGTTCCATATAGGTTTTTGGGGGGATTTGTTCTAGACCTGAGAAATACGCTGTTGGCATTTTAATGGTGATCGCACTGGATCCGCAGATTGCTTGGGGGAATATGGCCATTTTAATGGTATTGATTCTACCAATCCATGAACACAGTCTATTCTCCAGCTGGTTTTTACCTTCTTCTATCTCTTTTCTCAGCATCCTGTACTTCTCCAAGTGCAAGTCTTTTACCTCCTTGGTTAAGTTTATTCCTAAGGAACTTAATTTTTGTCGTTGTTGCAATAGTTAATAGGACTGTGTGTTTAGTTTCTCTTTCTGAGAATTCATTATTGGTGTATAAGAAAAGCCATCGCTTTTTGCATGTTGATTTTTGGATTGTGCTATGTTGCCAAATTTATTTGTCTACAAGTTTTTTGGTGGAGTCCTTTTAAAAATATATGTTTTATTGATTTTTTACAGAAAGGAAGCAAGAGGGATAGAGTTAGAAACATCGATTAGCTGCCTCCTGCACGTCCCCTACTGGGGATGTGCCCGCAACCAAGGTACATACATGCCTTTGACCGGAATCAAACCTGGGACCTTTCAGTCCGCAGGCCGATGCTCTATCCACTGAGCCACACCGGTCAGGGCTTTTGGTGGAGTCTTTAGGGTTTTCTATGTGCAATACCCCGCTACCTGCGAATAAGGGCGTTTTCCTTCCCCCTTCCCCGTGGGGATGCCCTTGGCCTCTTCCTGTCTGGGGGCTGTGGCTGGGACTTGAGTGAGTGTGAGAGCGGTGGGGACAAGGAATAGCCCAAGGGAAGATGAAGACTTAAGAATGTAAAGAGCCGAAACCGGTGTGGCTCGGTGGATAGAGCGTCGGCCTGCGGACTGAAGGGTTCCAGGTTCGATTCCGGTCAAGGGCATGGACCTTGGTGGCGGGCACATCCCCAGTAGGGGGCGTGCAGGAGGCGGCTGATGGATGTCTCTCTCTCATCGATGTTTCTGACTCTCTGTCCCTCTCCCTTCCTCTCTGCGAAAAATCAATAATATATATATATGAAAAGAATGGAAAGAGGAAGGAAACTCCAGTTTCCGGCGTCCGGACCCACCCAGAGCCGCCTCCCCGAGGTTCAGCCCGGACCTGGAGTCCCCGACTCCGCACGTCCCGCAGGGGCCCCGCCGCGCCCCCAGCCCCGCGCCTTGCGGGCCCGCGCCACCCGCCGCCGGCGGCCCGAGCGCTCCGGGACCGGAACCGGGACCGCGGGGCGTCACCGGGTCCTGCCGTTCGGAGGGCGGCGGAGGGGCCCCGGGTCGCAGGAGGGAGCGGGAGCCGGGCACCATCGGACCCCGATCGGACCCCCGGCGCCCCCTCCCCGCACTCACCGGCGGCTGCGAGGCGGGAGGGCGGGAGGGCGTCTCCGCGGGTCCGTCCGGTTTCGTTTCCGCTCGGCGCTTCCGGTTCCGGTTTCGCTGGCGCTAAGGCCCGCCCCCCCGGCGCTCGGTCCGCCGCCGTTCGCGGCCGGGGGTGGGGCGGGAGGGGCGGGGGTGAGGGCGGGTTCTGGGGGTCACTCCGCCCTGGAGACGGGGCGCGGCCCTGCGAGCACCGGGCCGGCTTCGGTCGCTGCTGCTCGGAGGCCTCCTGAGGAGGCGGAGGCGGAGGCGGAGGCGGAGGCGGAGGTGAGTGACAGGAGGGCGGAGGATGCAGATTTGGAGGGAACGTGCTGGGCCGCCGGAGGTGGGCGGGGGGCACGGGGTGAGGGGGTTCAGTCGTGCAAAGAGCCTGAGGTGCTGCGCTCGGAAACGCGAGGGAGGAAGCCCTGGGTCCGAGAGGGTAACAGGAGCAGTAGCTGCTGACCACTGACCCAGGACAGGAGCCACTGACCATGACCCAGGACAGAGCCACTGACCACTGACCCAGGACAGAGGCCACTGAGCACTGAACCAGGAACAGGAGCCACTGACCACTGACCCAGGACAGAGGCCACTGACCACTGACCCAGGGCAGGAGCCACTGACCACTGACCCAGGACAGGAGCCACTGACCACTGACTCAGGACAGAGGCCATTGACCACTGACCCACGACAGAAGCTACAGGACCACTGACCCAGGACAGAAGCTACAGGACCACTGACCCAGGACAGAGGCCACTGACTCAGGAACAGGAGCCACTGACCCAGGACAGGAGCCACTGACCCAGGACAGAAGCCATTGCTAGACCACTGACCCAGGACAGGAGCCACTGGACCACTGACCACTGACCCAGGACAGGAGCCACTGACCACTGACCCAGGACAGAGCCGAGCAGAGAACCAGGAGGCTGAGGAGGGCAGCCCCAGAGCTGTCAGAAGGCAAAGGAAAGCCCAGAGAAGGAGCCGCCAGTCGGACAAATGCTGCCGAGAAGCCAAGGAACCGAGTAGCAGCCAACGGCTCTAGCTGGGGGCTCAGTGGGTCAGAGCAGATGGCTGGTGGACCATAGGGTCCCAGGTTCGATTCCTGTCCAAAGCACACGCACCTCTAAACGCCAATGGAAAAAAACACACCTTGGGATGAGGATTGAAAAGTAATAAAATAGAAGTAACCGGCGGACTGAGAAACCTGGAGGTCACTTGCTGAGAAACAAGGGGAAGAAGTGGTGGAAATAGTGAGGACTGAGCAGTTCCCGAAGGTTCCCCATGAAGAGGGACAGTGTGGACTCCGGGGGAGATTTTTTTCTTATTTTGTTTTTACTTTTGTTTCATTTAAAGACAGCGACTATCACAGCAGTGCCTTTTAGAGTTTTTTTCCAAGCTAGCCACAAGGAGGACCGCATTTGCATCGTGACTTGTCACATACACGCTTCCAAGGATGGAAACTAAAATTTCGCAAAACAGGACTCTTGTGATGTGGGAAGGATTCTAATTTTTTTTTTCACTAAGACCCTCTAAAAAAGCCCCGTGTTCAGACTCACCAGGCTTACCTCTCACGTTTTACAGGATCATGTCCCAAATCTAGTCTTTCCAGCTGTGAGGATCAAGCTTCTAGAACTGTGGTTTTGTCACAAAATAAGAGAACCTTGGAGACGGGAGAGATCTCCAGAGAGCGCCGATTAAATTAATCCCTCCCAGCGGCCCCCGCCATCCTGTGGTTGTGGGTAATCCTGCCTGCGGGACATGCAGTGGTACCTCGAGATACGAGTGCCCTAAAATACGAGATTTTTGAGATATGAGCCGTTGAGCGAGCGATGTTTGCTTTGAAATACAAGCAACATTTGAGATGGGAGTCATCGCGTGGATGGGCCGGCTGCACACGACCCACCAGTTTACCACGACTCGAGCGTCTCATAGTTTCCCACGCCTCAAGGTTACGGAACGAATTAAACTCGTATTTTGAGGTACCACTGTACTTCCCTTGACTTTTCAGATGGAGTGGAAGGGAGGGGGGAGAGACACATCCATGGGTTGTCTCCCCCACGCACCCCAGACCAGAAGCTGGGTCTAAGCCTGCCGCCAAGGTATGTGCCCTTGACGGGAATCAAACTCCAGACCCTTCTTGGGTCCAGGCACCCACGCTCTATCCACAGAGCCAGCCCGGCCAGGGCGATGGAAGATGTTGCCCATCTTTGCACCATTCGTGTCCAGGACACATTTTAGAAACTCGCTAGCCTTCCGATGGGCCGACGGTAGCGACCACCACGTTGGAATCTACAGAAAAACGTCCGTGAGAGCGAGCGGATGGCATCCATCTTTAATGTTGTTAGCACCCATCGTCCTAGACAAAAATAATCTTTATTCCTAAGAAACATACAGACTCAGGTTGAAACAGGAGAGCAAAGGGAAGGCGGCTTCACAAGGACAGCCTTCCGAGATACCCACACCGAGCATCACAAACACCCAGTGGTTTGACGGCTGAAGACACATTACCCATAAGGCTTTGGAGGGCATGCCTCCCAGGAAGATGGTCGCTGGGGGTCACAGACAACAGAAGAACATGGCTCGGCTTAGGAAGCCGTGGGAAGCCACCCCCTTTTCCATTTCCAAAAGGGGGTGGGAGACAGTCATGCCAGGCTGCCCCCCTCAAGGCAAACATAGGGTTCATTTCCAGGAGGCATCTGTCTTCCTTCGGCGCTGAGTCCCTCCAGGCGCGCCCTCTAGTGGTACCATCAGGTGCAGCACCCACTCACCTGGAGCTCCTGCAGACCCACTCAGTGGCCGAGCATCCCTGCCACGCACACTCTCTAAACACAAGGAGAGAGAGACCTGCCTCCCTGCGTTTATAGGGCGTGCTCAGGGTTGGGGGGAGGAGAGGAGGGAGCTCGAACCCCCACAGAGCAGAGAGAACAATCGCATCAATTCTCTGGGCCTGGGTAATCGTGTAGTTTGAGTGACAAAGGTAGGAAACCAGCGTGTTATTAAATAGAAAAGACACCCCCATACGTTGACTCTGGTGAAAAACGGAAGCAGCTGTTTGCCCCGAGGCTGGGAGAGAGAGGGCCGGGGGCACGCAGAGGGGATGTGACTCGAGAAATGAGGGAATGGCTCCAAAACGAGCCACACGGCCCGGCCGGCGTGGCTCCGTGGCCGAGCGTCCACCTAGGAACCGGGAGGTCACGGTTCGATTCCCGGTCAGGGCCCAGGCCCTGGTGGCGGGCTCCATACCCAGTGTAGGGCGCGTGCAGGAGGCAGCCGATCCCCGCTCCTCTCTCATCCTTGACGTTTTTTTTTCTCTCTCTCTTTCTGAGATCAATAAAAAAATATATATATATTATCTCAAACATAAAGGCACAGATTCACGTCGCTCCCCGGCCCGGGGCCGTAGTCCAGGCGGTCCGCGGCGGCGGCAGCGGCGGGGAGCAGAGGCCTAGACGTTGCGGGGGTGCTCGCCGCGCGCCCGCTTGGGCCACTCCTCGTCCACCCAGCGGCGCAGCACGCGCTCCACGTCGGCGCGGTGGTAGAGGCGGCAGAGCTCCAGGAGCTGGCCCACGGGCCGCTGGCTGTTGCGGAGCAGGAACTCGAGCGTGGGGCTCTGCGGCCGCTGCTCCAGGAAGTACAGCTCGTCGTAGCGCATGCCCCAGCGGCTGGCAAAGTTCCTCCAGTTCTTGATGGTGGGGTGGCAGGGGTCCAGCTTGATCCTGATCACGTCCAGCAGGTCCTGGTCGTTGAGCAGGTCGCTGATGGTGGGCGCGCGGAGCGAGCAGGCGGAGCAGGCGCAGTCGGGCCCGCAGGACTCCTCGGCCTGGCTGCCTTCGGCGGCGACGACCTTGCTGACGTCTGTGGGATAACACAGGACAGCGCCCGTCAGCCAGGAGGCTGGACACATCTGCTCCCAGGCCCTTCCTTCTTTTACTTATTTATTTTTTTAATATACTTTTTTGATATTTTACAGAGAGGAAGGGAGGGAGATAGAGAGTTAGAAACATCGACAAGAGAGAGACACCAATCAGCTGCCTCCTGCACATCCCCACCACTGGGGATGTGCCCGCAACCCAGGTACATGCCCTTGACCGGAATCGAACCTGGGACCTTTCAGTCTGCAGGCCGACGCTCTATCCACTGAGCCAAACCAGTTTCTGCCTTTTTTTTTTTTTTAAAGATGTATTTTTATTGATTTCAGAGAGGGAGAGGGAGAGACATCCATGATGAAAAAGAATCATGAATCGGCTGCCTCCTGCACGCCCCACACTGGGGATAGAGCCTGCAACCCCGGGCCTGTGCCCTGACCGGGAATCAAACCGTGACCTCCTGGTTCCTGGGTCGATGTTCAACCACTGAGTCATGCCAGCCGAGCCCCTCCCCCCTTTTTTTCCTTTCTTTTCTTTTCTTTTTATATTTTTATTGATTTCAGAGGGGAAGAGAGAGGGAGAGGGAGAGAATCATGGATTGGCTGCCTCCTGCACTCCCCCTACTAGGGATGGAGCCCACAACCCGGGCATGTGGTAGGCACCCAGGGGGGACGCTGCCCACCCTCTGGGCCGAGCTCTGCTCTGCACAGCCCTGGCTCGTCCACCCCCTGTACCCCTTTCGGGATGTTGGCTGCACTTCAGAGGCAGCCCTGTGGGTGAAGAAAACACAGATAAAGACAAAGAGATTCTAAGGTGGCCATAAATTTAAAAAAACACACACAAAAAAAAACACTTTCTGGCATTATCAGCTACTACTCATTTTCAACTGTGTGTGTGGAGTGGATATTCCAGTTTTCGGGGTGTGTGGAAAGACCTTCAAAGAATTGTGCAATCCTTCCCCCCTGGCAAGGTGTGCTTGGCACGAAAAGCTGCCGGGACTGACATGTTAACGTGGAGAGGATCGGCGTTGGGGTGCGGGCAAGCGGGGGCTGGTTTGCCTGTGGTCTGACCCACTGGACCCTGGACCGGAGACATGCCCATGGCACCCTGCCCCCAGAGCTCTCATTCTGAAAGAAAGGGGAACAGGCCGAAACCGGTGTGGCTCAATGGATAAAGCGTCGGCCTGCGGACTGAAAGGTCCCAGGTTCAATTCCGGTCAAGGGGTTTCGGGCACATCCCCAGTAGGGGGCTTACAGGAGGCAGATAATCGATGTCTCTCTCATCAATGTTTCTAACTCTGTATCCCTCTCCCTTCCTCTATGTAAAAAAACAATAAAATATTGTTTTAAAAACAAGGGGAACAGGCTCTGGGTATCAGATCTTACTGCTTCCGGCACAACAGCCTGTCCGCGGCCACCGAGAGCCCATCCTGTGAGTGCAGACAGGACGCTGTGGGCAGTCCGGATGGAACGGAAGGTTCTGGGTCCGGCCGGCGTGGCTCAGGGGTTGAGCGTCCATCTCTGAACCAGGAGGCCACGATCCGATTCCCCATCAGGGCACAGGCCTGGGTGGCGGGCTCCATCCCCAGTGGGGGGCATGCAGGAGGCGGCTGATCCATGATTCTCTCTCATCACTAATGTTTCTCTCCCTCTCCCTCTCCCTCTCCCTCTCTCTCTCCTTTCCTCTCTGAAATGAAGAAAAATGCATTAAAAAAATATCAGAGAAGAGTTCGGGCATCAAGAAGCCTCATTGACAAGGTAGGTGTCAGTTATTGAAACAACCATTAAGAAAGGGATCCCGTTACCAAAACTGGTTTGGCTCAGTAGATAGAGCGTCGGCCTGCAGACTGAAAGGTCCTGGGTTTGATTCCGGTCAGGGGCATGTACCTTGCTTGTGGGCACATCTCCAGTCGGGGGCGTGCAGGAGGCAGCTGATTGATGTCTCTCTCTCATCGATGTTTCTGGCTCTCTATCCCTCTCCCTTCCTCTCTGTAAAAAATCAATAAAATATATTTGAAAAAAAGAAAAAGAAAGGGGTCCCATCCAGTGGTGGGGCGCCTCACTATGAAGTTAGGGGCTGGCAGGTCATACGCAGCCCTGGGAGCGGGGACAAGGTTCGGAACTAATTCACAGCGGCCGTGATGCGTGCAGCCCAGAGACCGGCTCCGGGGCGGGTGCTGGCAGGGGATCAGAGTGAGACTTAATGGGGCTCCCTGCGGGGGACGTGCCGTCCCATCTTGCACACCCGGTTCTCCGAGCCCGACTCCCACGCGCACGTGGGCTGGGTCCCCCTGCGAGCTCGCAGATCCTCACCGAGAGGGTCCCCGGGGTCACCAGGCCTCCAGGTTATGCAGACAGTTCAACGTAAGCGTTTTATATCGCAGCACCTTGGCCAACGGCCAGATCTCGGGCTCCTGACAGGAGCCCTGTGCCAGGTGGGCATGCAGGATCGGGCCTGGAGCCTGCACCATCTCAGCCTGCCCGGCAGAGAAGGCTATGGTTTCAGGGTGCACATTCACCTCCAGCTTTCTGTGTGGTGGCCAATGTGGTTGGAAATGAACGTAAGAGGCCAGGTGATGGCTTTGAGAAGTCACTGGGGTGCACACACCCCCCCCAAACCCTCCTCCACACCCACACGATTGGTCAGAGGTCGTTCAAGGCTAGGAAACCGGCCCGAGGGCTCTGGGTGGGCGTTGGGGCTCCACCAACAGGAGAGACTTCATTCTCCCCCCCAAACACCCTTTTTAGGGGGACGGCAGCACTCTGGGGGTGCCGGTGTCTGCTCTCCCCGTGTCGCCTGCTGTCCGCCTCGCTGCAGGGCTTCTGTTTCCTCTGGACCCAGGCACCGTTTTTACATTTTTTCAGAGACGGCCTGCAATGGGGTGAGGGTCGCCCTATCCACTCATGTGACCTTCACTGGACAAGAGTCCGTGCAGGGTTCACGGGCGGTCCTGTACCACTTACTTGATTCGTGTTCATGTCGGCTGACATGTCCCATGTTTGTGTGTGTGTGTGCGCGGGGGGAGAGGGTTAACCCTCAACACGTTTACCTGAGAGGGGATCTCCGGGAACTTCTGCAAAGCCATTTTCTTCTCCCTGGAAACCAAAACACACCGTCACACCCATGCAGGAATAGAGACACCATCACATTTCCAGTTCGGTTATATTTCCACCAGAGCCTGGGGGTGGGGGGCATGGCTCTTCCAAGTGGTAATTTTTTTTGGGGGGGGCGTGAACTCCTGGACGGTCGTTGGCACTTTTTATCTAATTGCTCCCTGGCTGGGTCCTCCGTGCCCTGAACTGTTCGGCCCACAGAGGACACCCGACACGTGTGTGTGTGTGTGTGTGTGTGTGTGTGTGTGTGTTAAATGAATTACTGTCCCTATTATTTTATAATATATGTTTACTGATTTCAGAGAGGAAGGGAGAGGGAGAGAGAGAGAAACATCAATGATGCTAGAGCATCCTGGATCGGCTGCCTCCTGCACACCTTCTACTGGGAATAAAGCCTACAACCCAGACTTGTGTCCTGACCAGGAATCGAACCTAGGTCGATGACATTGTCTGACACAGCGGTTCTCAACCTGTGGGTCGTGACTCCTTTGAGGGGTCGAACGACCTTTTCACAGGGGTCGCCTAAGACCATCGGAAAACACAGATATTTACATCACGATGCATAACAGTAGCCAAATTTCATGGTTGGGGGTCACCACCCCATGAGGAACTGTCTGCAAGGGTCTCGGCCTTAGGAAGGTGGAGAACCACTGGTCTGACATGTCAGCCCTTCACGTTTGGCCCCCAAATGTCCTCTCCCTGCATCGCGCCAGCAAAGGCAGCTGCAAGGACCTTCGGCGAGGCGGGCCTTCCTCTCTCCGTCACCGAAATCAGGAGCAGAGCGAGTATCCAGGTTTCTGAAGGGCATGTTTGCAGTTGGCTCTTACTCTCCCAGCCACGGGGTGGGTGTTTTTTGTTTCGTTTTCAACGTTTCTCGCCCTAGCGAGCTCCCTTTGTTCTGGCTGCCAAGCTGGTTTCAAAGAACCTCCGGGCCCCGCAGCCGTTGGAAGGAATCCTGCGGATCAGACTCGGCCGTCGCCCCCTGAAGGAGCGGAGACAGGCCTCCTCTTTGCCGAGAGAGAAGACGTTGTTTTAAAAGAGGGGCTGAGAGCACTCCCAGCGGTCCCCCCCTTTTATTCCTGCGGAGAAACACCTTTCCCTCTCTGCGGACGGCCGTCACGGCACCCAGGAAGAATGAG
The DNA here is from genome assembly GCA_004026805.1 of Lasiurus borealis. NCBI lineage: Eukaryota > Metazoa > Chordata > Mammalia > Chiroptera > Vespertilionidae > Lasiurus > Lasiurus borealis. The sequence continues at coordinate 18,213 of PVJN01013954.1, read as the reverse complement.
AACACTAATACAGTGGTACCTCGGGATACGAGTTTAATTCGTTCTGTCACCTCGAGACGTGGGAAACTATGAGACGCTCGAGTCGCAGTAAACTGGTGGGTCGTGTGCAGCCGGCCGATCCGCGAGATGACTCCTATCTCAACTGTTGCTCGTGTTTCAAAGCAAAAATCGCTCACTCGATGGCTCGTATTTCAAAAATCTCGTATGTTAGGGCACTTGTATCTCGAGGTACTATTGTATTAGAGGGGGATTAAACCAATCACTGAGCAGCAGCAGGCTGAGGTCTGTTCTGCACCTACTCTCACCTGGTTTGGGGAAATCCCTTTTTTTTTAAAGTATATTTTATTGATTTTTTACAGAGAGGAAGGGAGTGGGATAGAGCGTTAGAAACATCGATGAGAGAGAGACATCGATCAGCCACTGGGGATGTGCCCACAACCAAGGTACATGCCCTTGACCGGAATCGAACCTGGGACCTTTCAGTCCGCAGGCATCCGCTCTGTCCACGGAGCCACACCGGTTTCGGCTGGGGAAATCCCTTGAAGCAAACTAAACACCGTGGCCTTCCTGTTCTTCAAGGGCATCTAACCCGTGTCACAAAAAAAAAAAAAAAAAGTGAAGGACAAAACTTTGTTCACAAACAAAAGCACTGGAAGAAAGGAACACAGACACAGTGGGTTCCTTAAACTCATGCACATCCAGTCCAGGGTCAAGGTCAATCATGGGCCTCGTCACTTCCAGGGACACGCTGAGTGACAACGAGTAGACAATGAGAGACGCCCAGTGGGGACAGGAGACCCACACGTCAGAGCAAAAGCAGCATCACCCGCCGAAACCGGTGTGGCTCAGTGGACAGACCATCGGCCTGCGGACTCAAGGGTCCCAGGTTCCATTCCGGTCAAGGACATGTACCTTGGTTGCGGGCACATCCCCAGTAGGGGTGTGCAGGAGGTAGCTGATCGATGTCTCTCTCTCATTGATGTTTCTAATTCTCTATCCCTCTCCTTTCCTCTCTGTGAAAATTCAATAAAATATATATATATTTAAAAAAAAAAGGGCTGCATTGATGGCTATTGCTGCGTGTTCATCAGGGGCACAGAGTAACTGCCCTTCATCCCTATCGGGGCGTGGCTCTCCAAAAAGAGCATCATGGGCGACATTTTACAGACCTGAGTTTTTACAAGTCACACAACACAGAACTTCACTCGTAGTTGGCACATGTCCTCGGAAAAGGCAGTGGGCTGATTCCCAGTCAGGGCACAGACCTAGTTGCGGGTTCAATCCCCAGTCAGGGCGCATACAGAAGTCAACCGGTCGATGTTGCTCTTTCGCATCCATGTTTCTCTCTCTCTCCTTCTCTCTGTCTTTTCTTGTCTCTAAAATGAAGACACAGCCCAGCTGGCGTGGCTCGGTAACTGAGCACCAGCCAATGAGCCAGGCGGGCCGGCAGGCAGGCATGCTTCTTTATTTTTCCAGCGCCAGAAGGTAATTCCTTAAAAATTCTGGTTATAGATGAAACCGGTTTGGCTCAGTGGGTAGAGCGTCGGCCTGTGGACTGAAAGGTCCCGGGTTCGATTCCAGGCAATGGCACATATCTTGGTTGCGGGCACATCCCCAGTAGGGGGTGTGCAGGAGGCAGCTGATCGATGTCTCTCTCTCATCCATGTTTCTAACTCTATCCCTCTCCCTTTTTCTCTGTAAAAAAGAAATTATATGTGTGTGTGTGTGTGTGTGTGTTTTAAATTCTGGTTACTCAGAGCAGAGAGTAAACTGGAATTATCCTTACCTGATGATGCACGTCGGAATTCGTGGGGCCATTCAAAGGAGCTGGGTCACATTCTTCAACTAGGAAAAACAGACACGGAGTTGGTAGCAGAAAGCAGAGTGGGGAAAGACCAAAGACATTTTCCTCGCAAAATGGGGTGTCAGGCCGGCTGGCGTGGCTCAGCGGTTGAGCACTGACCTATGAACCGGGAGGTCACGGTTTGATTCCCGGTCAGGGCACCTGCCTGGTTTGCAGGCTCGATCCCCAGTGTGGGGCGTGCAGGAGGTAGCCGATCCATGATTCTCTCTGATCATTGATCTCTTTCTCTCTGTCTCTCTCTCTCTTCCACTCCTGTCTGAAATCAATAAAAATATTTTAAAAAAAACCTAGCAGCCATTAAATTGTTACATTATTGGATGCAAAACCTTGGAGTGTTTAAACTTCTGGACCTGGTTCATTACCGAGGAGAGGATGTATGTCTTTGGAGATAAGAAACTCTGTGCCTGATTATCCTATTCCCCACGCATGAGGGCAGAAGAAAGATCTAGAGCAGCGGTTCTCAACCTTCCTAAGGCCGAGACCCCTGCATACAGTTCCTCATGGGGTGGTGACCCCCAACCATGCAATTTTGCTTCTGTTATGCATCGTGATGTAAATATCTGCATTTTCCGATGGTCTTAGGCGACCCCTACGAAAGGGTCGTTCGACCCCCAAAGGGGTCGCGACCTATAGGTTGAGAACCACTGATCTAGTGTCTGTTGAGAGCCTCCGTATTGGTCAACTCATCTCCATTTTTAATGAAGGTTTTGCAAAACTCAAATTCCAGGAGAAACCCAAGGAGTACCATCACTGCAGTAGCAGGTTGCTAAGCAACAATCTTGTTCTTTGAAAACAGGAAACCTCTTTGGGCCTCATCAAAGATCTGCAGGAAGATGGGGCTTCCCGGGGCCAAGGAGGCTCGTTCTTTTTCTGAAACAGCCCCCCCCCCCCTCTCTGTGGCTGGGCTGTGAGAGCTTCCCACAGTCCCCGGCACTGATTTGCACAATTTCCTTTTTTCTTTTTCTTTTTTAAAGATATTTTTATTCATTTCAGAGAGGAAGGGAGAGGGAGAGATAAAAATGTCAATGATGGCCAAAACCGGTTTGGCTCAGTGGATAGAGCATCGGCCTGTGGACTGAAGGGTCCCAGGTTCGATTCCAGTCAAGGGCATGGACCTTGGTTTCGGGTATATCCCCAGTAGGGGGAGTGCAGGAGGCAGCTGATGGATGTTTCTCTCTCATCCATGTTTCTAGCTCTCTCTCCCTCTCCCTTCCTCTCTCATTGATGTTTCCATGTCTCTCTCCCTCTTCTCTTCCTCTCGGAAATCAAGAAAAGCATATAAATAACATGAAATAAAATGAAACGTAAATTCCCGGGAGGACTCTTCACAGCACCCTGCAGTCTTGGGATCTGATTATTCCCTGCGTGCCACCCCGGACTGCGCCCCGCCTGTGTCTGTGAGCCAGCAAACCCCACCCCGGGGAAAGGGGGGTCAAACTCTCAAGAGTCATCCCTGGAAGGGCAGGGGGTGCTCCCTCAGAACCAGGGCAGGGCTCACAGCTGGTCCTCCCTCCACCCCTGCCATTCCTGGGGCGCTCACCGCAGGCGCACGGGATACAACGTGCGATTCCGGGGAGCAGAGGGAAGAGGCTGCTGAGCAGGGGCTGGAGAGGAGGGGAGGGAGACAGGCAGAGCCACAGGGGGTGGGGCAGAGCTCCTGCTCACCCCCCGTGACCCTGAGGTGCCCGGCTGTGGCTGCAGGCACTGCTGGGAACCCCGCCATGTGTGCCGGGAAGCCCTCCCTCCCCAGGAAGTGGGGGCAGGAGGGCGGCCCCGAAGTGGGTCAGATCGGATCATGCCCTTCCCCGCCTCACTGGGCCTCGGGGAAGGGTGCAGCCCCCTCTGTGGTCTGCACCCCCCAACCATGTGCCCACAGGCAAGGAGAGCGCTGTTTCATTGGGGGCCCCGGCAAGCACCCCTCCTTTGGCAACCGAACCGCCTTTCCTGTGGTTTGGGTAGAGATCATCGTATACCCTCCCCCTTTACTCCCCCCCCCCACGACCTTCCCTCCAGGCACAGCCGGGCCCTCCAGCTCCTGCTGACCACACCTGACTCCGAGAAGCCGCACGCCACACGGCTCCTGTCACAGCTGTCCCCAAACCTGGCTGTGGGTGCGGCGCAGGCCCCTCTCCCCACCCCCGTGAGCAGCACCAGGGGAGGCTGGGGTGTCGGGGACCGGGAACAGAAGCCAGAGATGAGGGAGGCAGCCAGAGCCTCCGGCCAATCCTGGGAGCTAGTGGCCCCCCAAGACCTTCAGCCAATCATCTCTCCCACTTTTTAAAAAATGTATTTTTTTTATTGATTTTTTACAGAGAGGAAAGGAGGATAGAGAGTTAGAAACATCGATGAGAGAGAGACATCCATCAGCTGCCTCCTGCACGGCCCCTACCGGGGATGTGCCCGCAACCAAGGTACATGCCCTTGACCGGAATCAAACCCGGGACCCTTCAGTCCGCAGTTCGACGCTCTATCCACTGAGCCACACCGGTCAGGGCTCTCCCACTTTTTAAACAAACTTGCCTTAGATTTCAGTCACTTGCAACCAGAGTCCCAGGTCTCTTCATTTTGTGCATTAGAAACACTGAGGGAACTTGACCTGTCATGCATGTGAGCGTGTGTAGATTTAGGGAGAAGATTCAGGCCTGAGCCCAGCCACCCTCGACAGGCGGGGAGGGGCAGGCACGTGTGGCTTCATTGGAATCGGGTGTGGTCAGCAGAGGCTGGCGGGCTTTGGCCGCGGCTGAGCCTGGAGGGAGGTGGACGGGCGGGGAGAGTAGACACTGACTTCCACCCAAACCACGGGACAGCCGGTTCGGTGACCAAAGGAGGGGTGCCTGTCAGGCCCCCAAATGAAGCAGCAGTTCCTCCTTGCCCATAGGCAGATGTTTGGGGGTGCAGACCACAGAGGGGGTCAGGGGGGAGTGTTGATCCATGAACTGGGAGGTCACAGTTCGATTCCCGGTCAGGGCACAGGCCCGAGGTTGGGGGCTCGATCCCCCAGGGTGGGACATGCAGGAGGCAGCCGATCCATGGTTCTCTCTCATCATGGATGTTTCTCTCGCTCTCCCTCTCCCTTCCTCTCTTGCTAAAATCATTAAAAATATATTTAAAAAAAGAAAATTCATTCCTGAGATAATCATCAAAGAACCCAGTGACTGGTATGTTTGTTTCACAAGTTTAAATAAAGAAAAATTACTTGGGCTAGCACTTCATTCAAGATATTAAACAACCACACCTTCAAGTAGCTGCAGTAACTGTACATACCTTTGGGGAGTGCCGTGTCTTGAATGGGATATTTGTCTGACTGCAGAAACCAACAGAAGAGGAGAGTTAATTTTAAACATCACAGTCACTCATACACACGATCGCAGGGAAGAAGAAGCTTTGTCTTGTGAAAGTCACAGTTTTAATTTTATTTTTAAACCTTATATGTGTTTAGCCTTGGACTTCCCATTAGGACTAACCCATAGCCTGCTTGAGCCATATATATATATATATATACATATATATATATATATATATATATATATTATTGATTTCAGAGAGGAAGGGGAAGAGCGAGATAGACATCCATGATGAGGGAGAATCACGGATTGGTTGCCTCCTACACGCCCCACAATGGGAATGGAGCCCGCAACCCGGGCCTGTGCCCTGACCGGGAATCGAACCTGTGACCTCCTGGTTCCTAGGTGGATGCTCAGCCACTGAGCCTTGATGGCCGGGCTGTGTTCTTGACTTAGAGAAACCAAAGCAAGGCTGGCGAGAAGCTAGCGTGGAGACAGGAGACAGAATAGTTTTCGTAGTTCCCTCAGCTCCGACCACGACACACACTTCCTCTCCTGTCCACGGTGCCCTGCTCCCTCTCTCTTTCCTGTCCTTTCAAAAGAGGGGCCTTTATCCCTGGCCAGTTTGGCTCAGTGGAGAGAGCATTAACCTGTGCAGACTAAAGGGTTCTGGGTTCTATCCCTGGTCAGGGCACAGGCCCGGGTGGCAGGCTCGATCCTTAGTAGGGGGCGTGCAGGAGGCAGCAGATCCATGATTCTCTCTGATCAGTGATGTTTCTCTCTCTCCCTCTCCCTTCCTCTCTGAAATCAATAAAAATATTTATTTAAAAAAATAAAGTAAGTCACCTCATAAATTATTTAAAAAAATAATCTGCCCTCACCGGTTTGGCTCAGTGAATTAAGCGCCAACCTGCGGACTGAAAGGTCCCAGGTTTGATTCCGGTCAAGGGCATGTACTTTGGTGGCGGGCACATCCCCAGTAGGAGGTGTGTAAGAGGCAGCTGATAAATGTCTCTCTGTCATTGATGTTTCTAGCTCTCTATCCCTCTCCCTTCCTCTCTGTAAAAATCAATAAAATATATATATATTTTTAAAAATGTAAAGAGGGACTGTTTTGCCTTCCCACATGAGAGTCTGTGCTGTGAAATTCTCCTCCCCCCTCCCCACATTGATGTTTCTCCCTCTGGGAATCTGTATTTGTTCTTCAATAAATTTCCACCTCTGCTAAAAAATACAAATAACATAACGACGTAACGATAGGGAAGAGGGAAAGCCAGAGTCAGCGCCGCCGTGGGAAGCGGGCGACCTACCACGTGGAAGGACAGAGTGCTGGGGTCCGTGTCTTCCACGGGCTCCTCGGCCATGCGAGCTGCGGGGAGACACAAGCAGGGAGAGGCGCGTTAGTGGGCAAGCACGCGTGTCCTCCGACGACCATCTTCACGTGGCGCAAGCAGCCACGGTCACGCAGAGAAAAACTCGCTTCCAGTCATCAGCAGAGACAAAGGAGGAAGGGGCGGCTTCAGAAGCACCAGGAAGAGACGAAGACAGACTTTATTTTTCTTTTTAGCATTTGGGAACGCTTTATTGACAAGTGTCCACAAACACTCAGTTACAAACAACTACAAGCCACTCAGGTGTGGCCTGGACGGCTCTCCTGCCGGATCCCATGAGAACCTTGAGCAGGAATCATCGAACTCGACTCCTGCTCCTTCCCCTTTCCTGCCCCTCTGCGGTCTGTTTCTGTCACATTAAAATATTAAGTGTCCCCCTGGCTGGTGTGGCTCAGTGGATAGAGCGTCTGCCTGGGGACTGAAGGGTCCCAGGTTTGCTTATGGTCGGGGCACATGCCCGGGTTGTGGGCTGGATCCCCAGGAAGGGGCGTGCAGGAGGCAGCTGATCAATGGTTCTCTCTCATCATTGATGTTTCTATCTTTCTCCCTCTCTTCCTTCCTCTCTGAAATCAATAAAAAAATATTTTTTAAAAAGTAAAATATTTCTGAGACCAGTTTGGCTCAGCGGATAGAGCGTCAATCTGCAGACTGAGAGGTCCCGGGTTCAATTCCGGTCAGGGGCCTGTATCCTGGTTGCGGGCACATCCCCAGTGGGGGGCGTGTAGGAGGCAGCTGATGGATGTCTCTCTCTCATCGATGTTTCTAACTTTCTATCCCTCTCCCTTCCTCTCTGTGAAAAATCAATAAAATATATTTAAATAAATAAATAAAATAAAATACTAGGCGTCTGAATGTGGTTCGTGTGAATTACTGAAGTCAAACATCCTCACAAGGCTGTACTGGTTTGGTTCAGCGGATGGAGCATTGGCCCCAGGGCTGACTGAAGGGTCCCGAGTTCGATTCCAGTCAAGGGCATGTACCTCGGTTGCAGGCTGAATCCCCAGCTTGGTTGGGGTACTGATATGTCTCTCTCACATTGATGTTTCTCCCTCTGTGTCTCTCCACCCACTTCCACTCTCTCTAAAAATCACTGGAGCCCTATCCAGTTTGGCTCTATGGATAGAGGTTCCATTCCGGTCAAGGGCATGTATCTTGGTTGCAGGCACATCTCCAGTAGGGGGCGTGCAGGAGACAGCTGATGGATGTTTCTCTCTCATCAATGTCTCTAATCTCTATCCCTCTACCTTCCTCTCTGAAAAAATCAGTAAAATGTATTAAAAATAAATTAATATAAATAAATAAATAATATCCTCAAGTGAGGATTAACAAAAATACCTCACAGATGCCAAGACCAGTTTGGTTCAGTGGATAGAGCGTCGGCTTGCAGACTGAAAGGTCCCAGGTTTGATTCTGGTCAAGGGCATGCACCTTGGTTGCGGGCACATCCCCGGTAGGAGGTGTGCAGGAGGTGGAAGAGGTACAAGGAGGGGAACGGGGGTGCCCAGGAGCTCACAGAAGCTGCAGTAGAGGAGAAGTCATTTTTCAGCCTCTTTTAATTGGGGGACTTTCCTCATGTGGATACATCCAAGAGTAGACATGCAGCGAGGACACCTTTCGGATGCCCGAACAAGTGAGGAGGACAGTGCTCCCTTAGGAGGCAAAGCGGTCACCCCCTACCCCCTTGCTGCCTCCAGAGGTCAAGGACACATTCCTTCCACAGACTCTGGCCACCTGTCCTTAGGCCCTCAGACGGCCGCCACCAACCCCCCCTGTGCTGGGATTCCCAAGCCCCTTTACTCCAAGCTGGGAGCCCCCAAACCCCTTTGGCTGGGGCCCAGGCGACTCGGAGACCATCACGGAACCGAGATGTCTCTGTGTCGCACTGAGGCTGAAGGCACAGCATCCGGTGGTGCCACTGACCCGGAGGGAGAGGCGCCCGCTGAGTTTACATTTATTCCCGTCCAGTGGGTCCCTGTCAAGATCTTAAACATGAAAAAAATATTTAAAAAAACTTCCCCTCGGAACTGAAAAATCCCACTGGCCAGCGTGGCTCAGTGGTTGAAGGTTGACACAGAAAACAGAAGGTCATGGTTCGATTCCAGGTCAAGTATACAAGTCCCGGGTTTCATGCTCCATCTGCAGTAGAGGGTGTGCAGGAGGCAGCTGACCCTTGATTCTCTCTCATCATTGACGTTTCTCTCTCTCTCCTTCTCCCTTCCTCTCTGAAATCAATAATGTGTGTGTGTGTGTGTGTGTGTGTGTGTATATATATATATATATATATATATATATATATATTTAATAGTGTTAGTCAAGTCTGGCCTTAGCCCTCCTGCACCTTGTCAATGAGTTTCTCAGAGGGGAGGTGGGGGGACAGGAGGTGGTGAGAGTGGGCAGGTTTCTCATTTTATTTTATTTTATTTTTATTTAAATAAATATATATTTTTTATTGATTTTTTACAGAGAGGAAGGGAGAGCTAGAGAGTTAGAAACATCGATGAGAAACATCCATCAGCTGCCTCCTGCACGCCCCCCACTGGGGATGTGCCCGCAACCAAGGTACATGCCCTTGATCGGAATCGAACCTGGGACCTTTCAGTCCGCAGGCCGACGCTCTGTCCACTGAGCCAAACCAGTTTCAGCAGGTTTCTCATTTTAGGTCCCTTCTGTTTTCCCACACAGTGGCTATCCAGACAGAGAGTGTCTTTTCCATCTCCCCTCCATAAAACAGTTTAGATTTTTCTTCAAAATGTCCAGGAAACGCCCCAAACCCAGCAGATCACCAGGCCAATGTCACCTCTCCTCCTAACTGCTCCAGTCCCGACTTTTAAAATTACATTATTATTACTGATGTCAGAGAGAGCGGGAGAGAGAGAGAAACATCAATGACGAGAGAGAATCATGGATCGGCTGCCTCCTGCACACCCCCTACTGGGGATGGAGCCCACCACCAGGGCCAGGGCATGGAACGGTGACCTCCCGGTTCATAGGTCAGCGCTCAGCCACTGAGCCACGCCCGCCAGGCCCACAGCCCAAAAGAAGGGTGGAACATTCAAGCTCCACCCAGCCAAAGCCCAAGACACAGAACAGGCAGTTCCGTATCCATCCAGGTATCTGGTCTCCCCCATTCATTCATGCATTCATGCATGCATTCATTCATTCATTCATGTGTTTACCAAACATTCCCGCAGACTGGGCCCTCCTGCCAAGGTCCCAGGGAGGACAGAGAGGACAGGCCTGCGGAGGATCGGAAAATCCAAGTGCCATTGGAGAACCATCCAGATCCTGGCCTTACTGGTAGGCACACACACAGTAGGTACACTTTTTAATCCTCCCCGGAGCTCCCCCCATTGATTTTTAGAAAGAGTGGAAGAGAGAGGGGGAGACAGAGAGAGCCATCACATCGACTGGTTGCCTCCTGCACGTGCCTTTGACCAGAATCGAACCCGGGGGACCCTAGCAAGCCGACACTCTATCCACTGAGCCACACCGGCCAGGGCTACCCGCAGTCTTTTACAGCAAGGAGAGGACTGGAGGCCCATCAGAAACCACCCCCCCCCAATCCCCAGGTGGGGTCCCCCCTCCCAGGCGGATCAGGCTCTGGTTTTGGAGATGCTGGTGCATAGGCAATAGCTCGCGGGCCCCTATTTGGAACAAACCCATTGAGCACCAGGGAAGAGAGAGGGAGAGACAGAGAGAGACATCTGGTTGCCTCCTGCACTTGCCCTTGACCAGAATCGAACCCAGGGGACCCTTCAGTCCAGAAGCCGACGCTCTATCCACTGAGCCACACCGGCCAGGGCTACCCACAGTCCTTTACAGCAAGGACAGGCCTAGAGACCCATCAGAGACTTTCCCTCCCCTGCCACCACCCCCCCCCCAACCCAGCCAGGTGGAGTCCCCCCTCCCAGGCGGATCAGGCTCTGGTTTTGGAGATGCTGGTGCAGAGGCAGTGGCTCGCGGGCCGGGGTTTAGCACAAACCCACGGAGCGCCCGGGAAGTGAGGGGCTGAGAAGCGAGGGAGGGAGGCAGGGAGAGGCCGAGGCGCCGCCGGGAATCCACCTTCTGCAGCGGCAGCGGCGGAGGGAGGACTTGTCCCAACCTGGCGCAGGAGCGCAAACAAAAGCGCTGGGGGTGGCGGGCGGAGGGGGCGGAAGGCGCGTCCGGGGCGCGCGTGAGAGCTGGGGGGGGGAGGAAAGGGGGCGGAGGATCTCGTTCCAAGGTCCCCCCAATCGGCCCCGCGAGGACCCGGGCCGGGCGCCCCTCGGGGGTCCCCGCGAGACCCGGGCCCCGGCTCCCCAGGTGAGCGCGCGGCGCGGCACCTCCTTACCTGCGCGCAGAGGGTCCTCCGGCGAAGCCATGGGGCGGGCGGCCGGCCGGGGGAAGGGGGCGGCTGGGGAGACGGCGCCCGAGCGGGGCCCGCAGCCTCCGGACCGGAGGGGAGTGCACGGCGGGGACGGGGAGCCTGCGGTGGGGACGCGCGGAGCACACGCCGGCCTGCGCCCCTCCTCCGGCCCGGCTCCCGCTCCTCCTCCTCCTCCTCCTCCTCCTCCTCCTTCTGCCCTCCTCCTGGCTCCTCCTCGCGCTCACTTCCTGCTCGGGCAACTAGGGGAACCCCTTAGCCCTGGGTCCCTCCTGCAGCAGCGGGAACGGTCGTGGTGCCCGTGCGCCCCAGCCCCGCCACCCTTCCCGCCCGTGTGCGCGCGCGCGTCCAGGTTGCGCCCAGGTCCCGAGCAGCGGAGACATCACCCTTAAAACCCGCACAGGCGGTGGAGCGTCACCCTGTGACCCTGGAGGTCACGATTCTATACCCCGGTCAAGGGCACAGGCCCGGTTTGGGCTGGATCCCTAGTGAGGGGCGTGCAGGAGGCTGCCGGCCCGTGATTCTCTCCCATCACTGATGTTTCTGTCTTCCCCGCTCCCTTCTCTGAAGTATGTATATGTGTGTGTGTGTATATATATATATATATATATATATACACACACACATATGTATGTATGTATATATGTATGTATGTATATATGTATATATTTATATATTTATATTTTTTTAAAGAAAAGATTGTTATACTTTAAACCTATCCTCAATCACAAACCTATTATGCAAAGACGACAGGCAACTTACATTTAAAAGGAATCTCTTAAGGGTTTTTTTAAATAATCTATGTCTGCTTTCAACGCATAAGAACCGAAAGAATGGATGCAGCCTTATGTCCACAGCAGCACAGTAGACTGTAGCTGAGATCTGGAAACAGCCCGAGTGCCATCAGGAGACCCGTGGATAGAAAAGCTGTGGCACATTTACACCATGGAGTACCATGTAGCAGTTAAAAAGAGGGATCTCTTACCCTCAGAGACAGCACGGAGGGACGTGGAGAGAATTAATGCTAAGAGACATAAGGCAGTCAGAGAAAGACAAGTATAATCTCACTCACATGTGGAATCTAATGAACAAAAACTGATGAGAAAAAAAAGGATAGAAAGATAGGAATAGGTTGGAAAGAGGTCATGTGATGGCTTTTAGTGCACAATATTATTTTTTAAAATATATTCCTTTATTGATTTCAGAGAGAAACGGAGAGGGAGAGAGAGAAACATCAATGATGAGAGAGAATCATTGATTGGCTGCCTCCCGCATCCCCCCTATTGGGAATGGAGCCCACAACCCAGGCTTGTGCCCTTGGCTGGAATCAAACCTGGGACCCTTCAGTTCGCAGGCCAACGCTCTGTCCACTGAGCACACCGGCTAGGGCTTAGTGCACAATATCGACAGGTCATTGAAAAGGAGCCACCTCTCGCCCTAACATGTGTTGCTCAGTGGGTAGAGCATCGGCAGGCGGACTGAAAGATCCCGGATTCGATTCTGGTCAAGGGCATGTACCTTGGTGGCGGGCACATCCCCAGTAGGAGGCTAGCAGGAGGCGGCCGATCGATGTCTCTCTCTCATTGATGTTTCTAGCTCTCTATCCCTCTCCCTTCCTCTCTGTAAAAAATCAATAACATATATTTTAAAAAGAAAGAAAAGGAGCCATTTCTAGCTGAAACCTCTGCTCTGAGCCCTGCGGGCAAGCACCGAAGGTCCACGTACCGTCTTGGCGTCCGGGGCCTGGCTGGGCGCCTCTGGCCACCTGCTGGGATGTCCCGCCGCCGGTGGCACTCCGGAGGTGGCTTTCTTCTCCAAAACGTGTTAGGTACCCCAAGCAGGGGCCCGCCTGTGCCCGGGGAGAGAGATACCTGCCAGGTGGACGCTGGCGGGGAAATTTGCGGGTGGGAGGACCTGCTTCCTCTCCGGCTGCCCTCTGGTGAGAAGGGGAATTTTTTCTGGATGTTCTCTCTCAGCAGCGATGCAGAGGTTGGGTGTGCGGTCCGTGCTGCAGGTCTCTGGCTGATGGAGGTGCTACCGAGGGTGGTTATCAGAAACCATCTGCCAGGCGGGGCGGTCTGAGTAACAGCACAACCTCAGGAAACGGAGCATTGCGCTGGAGCTGGTTTGCTTTTCATAGCTCTAAACTATTTCTTCCATCTTCCTATCGCTCCCATTCTTTAAAAAATATATATATATTATTGCTTTTAGAGAGGGAGAGGAAGATAGAAACATCAATGATGAGATGATGAGAGAGAATCATTGATTGGCTGCCTCCTGCACACCCCCTTTCTGGGGAATTGAGCCTGCAAACCAGAATCGAACCCTAACCTCCTGGTTGATAGGTCGATGTTCAACCACTGAGCAACACTGGCTGGGCTATGATGTCAAATAGAAGACGAGTGGCAGAAATGCATCTTAAGGTTCGTTTTTAATATATTTTTATTGATTTTTTACAGAGAGGAAAGGAGAGGGATAGAAAGTCAGAAACATCGATGAGAGAGAGACATCGATCAGCCGCCTCCTGCACGCCCCACACTGGAGATGTGCCCGCAAGCAAGGTACATGCCCCCGACCGGAATCGAACCTGGGACCTTTCAGTCCGCAGGCTGACACTCTATCCACTGAGCCACACTGGTCTTGGCTTAAGGTTCGTTTAAAAAAAAAAATATATATATATATATATATATATATATTTTATTTCAGAGAGGGAGAGAGAGATAGAAACATCAATGATGAGAGGGAATCATTGATTGGCTGCCTCCTGCACACCCCTTCCTGGGGAATTGAGCCTGCAACCCAGAATCGAACCATGACCTCCTGGTTCATAGGTCGATGCACAACCACTGCCATGCTGGCCAGGCATTAATTTTTTAAAAGAAAGACTGGATGTACATACATTGATTTTTTTAAAATATATTTTATTGATTTTTTACAGAGAGGAAGAGAGAGGGATAGAGAGTTAGACACATCGATGAGAGAGAGACATCAATCAGCCACCTCCTGTGCACCCCCCACTAAGGATGTGCCCACAACCAGGATACATGCCCTTGACCGGAATTGAACCTGGGACCCTTCAGTCCTCAGGGCAATGCTCTACCCACTGAGCCAAACCAGTTTCGCTAAAAAAAGTAATTTAAAAATAATTGTTAGGCACAGGAGTTCCCAAAGGGTCTGACACAATCTGTTTGCTGTCACGCTGTACCTTCTTGCTCTCCTCTTGTGGCTGCTCCGGGTGTTTAAAACACTCTTTACAATGGACATTTTCAACATTTCTCAGCAGCACCTCAATACGCACGAATCTCGGAATCACGTGATCCATTTCATGCAGCCATGGCCACGCTGTTGTGTGATCTCTAGTTCTTTTCCCAAAAACAGGGCTTGCAGACTTGGTAACCATGGAATCAGACATTGGATTTCACTCCTGCACCTGTTTAGTGGGTATTCAGTTCAATGAAGAATCAATAAATGTTGTGAATTGATTTCTGGTCCTTTGTTAGTGCAATTTGGGGTCCAGTTTATCACCACGAGTTGGTGCTACTTTAGCAAGCAACCAAAACTTGGGAGTCTGTACGCATTTGCAGACAAAAGCATCGGAGACAATTTTTCAGGCACCAGGGAGCCAGGACGCGGGGTTTGGAGAAGTGGCGCATGGAAATTGGTGTTTTGGGGGGATTAGTCTGGCAGCTGAGTGGAGGAGAGCATGGAGCAAGGAGGGACGCAGGCGGAGAGACCATTTAATCTCTAAACACACTGTAATTTATCTCAGAGTTCAAGTGCATCTGTGTGTAAATGGGAGGGACGCAAATTTTAGAGTGCAAGATGTTCTTTTGTTGTCTTGTTAAGCATTCATGGTTTCCCACGAATGTATAACAATGATGTGTTCCAAAAGGTTAACTGAGCCCTAGCTGGTGTTGCTCAGTGGATAGAAGCGCCGGCCTGGGAACTGAAGGGTCCCAGGTTTGATTCCGGTCAGGGCACATGCCCGGGTTGTGGGCTCAATCCCCAGTGTGAGACTTGCATGAGGCAGCTGGTCCATGATTCTCTCTCATCTTTGATGTTTCTATCTCTCTCTCTCTCCCTCTCCCTTCCTCTCTGAAAGCAATAAAAAATATATACATATTAAAAAAAAAGATTAACCAAAGGATCAACAAACTTAAGTAAGTAAAACATTACCATTTCTGATACTTCGAGTCCTGTTCTGTTTGATGGGGCACAACATTCTGGCACATAGATTTAAGCACAAATGATTTGAAAGTCTAGAAGGTTCCTCTACTTCTCGCTTAGGCATCAGTAACCGTCTAGTGCAGGAGCTAAAACCTCACTGGCCCAGCTTATTTTGAATTATTTCCCCATCCAGCCCTGGCGGGGTGGCTCAGTTAGTTAGAGCGTCGTCCTGATACGCCAAGGTTTCAGGTGCCATCCCTGGTCAGGGCACGTACAAGAATCAACCAATGGCCGGGCTGGCATGGCTCAGTGGTTGAGCATCGACCTATGAATCAGGAGGTCATGGTTGTATTCCCAGTCAGAGCACATGCTGGGGTTGCAGGCTCCATCCCAGTAGGGGGCGTGCAGGAGGCAGCCGATCCATGATTCTTTCTCACCATTGATGTTTCTCTCTCTCTCTCCCTCTCCCTTCCTCTCTGAAATCAATAAAAATATGTTTTACAAAAATAAAAAGAATGGATACAGGCTAAACTCATGGCCAGGTCTGATAATAGCCATCTCTGGGAAATGGGGGAAGAGCTGGGACTGGGAGGGAGCAATACTTAGAGAGACTTTAGCTTTGCTTCCCATGCTCTGGTTTTACATAGGAATAGTTGCTTATGTATATCTTATGCGACTTAAAGTCACCTTAAATGGAAAATGTAGACATGACTTTCACAACGGATCCGGCTTCATCAAATCAGCCTTGACCTGCCTAACCCCCCAAACACAGCTCCACAGACTGTTTGCCAGGACTTCGGACTCTAGAGCACGTTCAATCAGACAGGAAATGAAGAGCCGATGTTTTCCATTTCACAGGATACAGGGTGGTTAGCCTATTTCAGACGACTGCAGGCTTCTCCTATCTGGTTCACGCCATTCGCATCTCCCTCCTTTGCATCACGCGATTTCCATCCGTTTTAAGACTCAAATAGGCTTCTACTGTTATCAATCAGCTTTGCTTTGGGGAAGATGGAACGTTATTACCAAGGGAGAAAAAGAATGAGGGAGGGGAGTGCAGTGCACCAGCGGGAAGGTAGGGGGCAGCAAAGGCACTCGAGGGTGTGGAGGCTTCACCTGGGCTGGAACGGCTGGAACCACTGGAACAGAACATGCCTAACAGCAGGGGACTTTTTTTTTTTTTTTAATATATTTTATTGATTTTGTACAGAGAGGAAGGGAGAGGAATAGAGAGTTAGAAACATCCATGAGAGAGAGACATCGATCAGCCGCCTACTACACGCCCCTACTGGGGATGTGCCCGCAACCAAGGTACATGCCCTTGACTAGAATCGAACCAGGGATCTTTCAGTCCGCAGACAGAGGCTCTATCCACTGAGCCAAACCGGTTTTGGCAGCAGGGGACTTTTGCATTAAGTTATCATTGGCACCGTTCGCATGGAGGGAAGTTTGATTCGGGTGAAGCAAGGAGAATTTTATCTTATTTATTTAAATATACTTTTATTGATTTCAGAGAGGAAGGGAGAGAGAAACATCAATGACGAGGGAGAATCATTGATCATCGATCGGCTGCCTCTTGCACGCTCCCACTGGGGATGGAGTCTGAAACCCGGGCACGTGCCCTTGACTGGCATCAAATCTGGGACCCCTCAGTCTGCCGGCCGGTGCTCTACCCACTGAGCCAAACCAGCTGGGGCCCAAATTCTATATAGTGGGTCTTCAGTTCAATGAAGAATCAATCCATGTTGTTAATTGACTGCTGTTCCTTTGTTAATGCCATTTGGGGTCCAGTCTATCTCAGAAGACACCTCCCTCAGAACCAGGCCCTAAAGGCAGGTGACAACTCCACAAACTTGCGCTCGGGGACTATTACAGAGACAGAGCGGGGAGCACCCTTATTGGGGGTGGAGGGGCGCTGGTGAAGACCCATTCCTGGAAGCCCGTTACTCCGGGGGTTTGGGTGCTTTTTCTCAAGCACAGTTTGCAACGTCTGCAGCTAATGCTTTTGAAGGAAAGGCTTGGGACTGGCGTGGATGACTAGAACGCTTCAGAGACTTGGGGAGCAATTCACTTGAACTCAGGGGTTCGCGTCTCTGAGATACCAAGTGCAATACGTTTCTGGGGGTGCATGGCTTGGTTAAGCCGTGACTTCTAACGAAGGAGCTTGCTGACTAGAGGTTCCAAACAGGAGTCAAGGTAATGGGGTGGAAATTTAATAGCCTCAGTCGTTTTCACGCTGAACAAGTGACTAATGAACCGGCTATCTTTCGTGTTTAAACAACTGCATTTGTAGATGGTGCGTTAACCTCGACCATTGTTTGGTGTGTGTGTGTGTGTATGTGTGTGTGTGTGTGTGTGTGTTTGGCACAATAAATAAATTTATTCATGGCAGTCATAGTTTTTTTTTTAAGTTTTCCATTTAGACAAGTTATAAGCCCAGACAACTTCAAAATCTTTCAAAGTGTTACTTTCTGTATAAAATGATAGTGACATCACAAAAATAGGAAGCATAAAGCACGATTCACCAGCTGGTGTTTTATCTGGAACTCTGTATTTTTTTTAATCAGACATCCTTGATTTGTAGACATACATTCAGATTCCTTGTTCTCGACATCATTTTCGGTAGTAACCTCCACCTGGCATGAGTTGCTAGGTAAGGCATCTTTTACAAAGACCCGTTACGGTTTCTTTTCTTACGTGTGTGTGTGTGTTTTTAAAGTGGATTTCTACTTGGCACTTTGTTATGCTCCCGCTGGGGATGGAGTCTGAAACCCGGGTACGTGCCCTTGACTGGCATCGAATCCGGGACCCCTCAGTCTGCGGGCCGCTGCTCTACCCACTGAGCCAAACCAGCTGGGGCCCAAATTCTGTGTACTGTAGTGGGTCTTCAGTTCAATGAAGTATCAATCCATGTTGTTAATTGACTGCTGTTCCTTTGTTAATGCAATTTGGGGTCCAGTTTATCTCAGAAGACACCTCCCTCAGAACCAGGCCCTAAAGGCAGGTTTTTGCTGGATGAGACAGGATTTCTGGATTTACCCCGGGGAAGTTTTTGGCCTTTTTTTTTTTTTGGACGAGGAATCGGGATGAAAAGCATCGAAGCAGAATAATTTGGGGCTTGTTAGGAGCTGTCGTTAAACGTTT
>PVJN01013953.1:0-47652 GCA_004026805.1 Lasiurus borealis | reverse complement strand
ACAAATACATAGCTATCAACAAGTGAATCTAAAAATTAAGTGAATTAAAAATTTGATCAACAGAATAAACTGGTGAATATAATAGAATCAGGAGCACAGAAAGGGAGTGGACTGTTAATTCTTAGGGGGAAAGGGGTGAAGGGTGTACAGGGAGAGACTGAACAAAAATCATACACCTATGGATGAGATCAATGGGAGGGAGCTAAGGGCAGAGGGAGGGTGGGAGCTGGGTGGAGGGATGCTATGAAGGGGAAAAAGGAGAAACAAATGTAATAATCTGAATAATAAAGATTTAATTTAAAAAAAAATAAAAATTAAAAAATAAATAAAAAAAAAAGTTCTGAGGAAACATAATGTTAAATTCAGTCTATCTTTTAAGAGCAAGGGTAAAATAAACACTTTTAAAAAAATATGCAAGGACTCAGACAATTTATCAGCCATAAAAGCTTAACTGAAATAATTCCTGCAAAATAAATAATGAATCCAAAAAAGAGAAGTATATTATATAACAAATATATAACATTCCTGCACAGGGTGGGGGATCTATTATTAGTATGCTTGGTGAACAGTTTAGAAGCCTAGAGCAGTGGTTACAATAATTCAGATGACAACATATCTAGAAGATATGGCCTTCTTTGAAAAACATCATTTATTAAAAACATTTACTAATGTACTAATGAAGGTAGTAAAACAAGGCCCCAACCACTAAGGATTTTAAAGACTAGGGGCAGAGAGAAAAGTAAGGACCACTTATGTAACAGAAAAGCCTTAAAGAAACATAATAAAGGAATAGCTCAACTGGAGTGGCTGGAGACTTATAAACGACTTCTGTAAAGAGCGAACACTGGATTTGATGCTAAAGTACAGCAAATTACACAGGTGAAGAAAAGGGGATTTCTAGGTAGAACTTATGCAAAAGCACAAATGTAAAAGAGTACAAGTTAAAGAATTGAAAGTAGTCTGGTGAAGCAAAATAAGGAGAATGCAAAAGGAGAGGCTGGGTGAGGCAGCCTCTCTAGGTCCCCGCACACAATGAGGAGAACTTCCACATGCAGATGACTGCAACACAATTCAGCAATATAAGACCATAATCCAAGCACACAGGCCCATAAAAAATTGTTAATGTAAGCATAACTGATCGAGTGATCCATAATATTAATTTGCCACACATTAATTTAATTGTATTGAAGGTTTGTTGCTTACTATTGCTTGTTAGTAATTCTCTAAGCAGGCACCAAATTTTTAATAACTTATTTGAGAATTACCCTTAAAAATGAGAAAATTCTATTAATTCCTTTCCCAGATATTTGGGAAAAGACTTTATCATTTGATTTTAAGTGGGAGAAAAATTCAGAATACTAGTTTCCAGTAAGAGGATAGAGTGAGACTCAATGATTCAGAGCTATGTTATAGGAAATTTGGGAGTCACTCTTTCAGACACCAAAGTCACGTAAGTGCAGCAAGAGATTTAACTAGCAGCCATGGCTATCCAGAAAGCAGCAAGGAAATAGGAAGTAAATATTTGCTTAACAACCAAACAGAGAATAATCCAAAGCTCATGTATTTTATCTATAGAGGAAATTCCTGGAAGTCTTTCATCCAAGACTTTTAATCTTATGCATAATTTTAACAAACACAGAATCTGTATCCTCACTCCTAGTATATTAGCCTTAAAAAATGGAGGTGGATGATGGAGGTGGAAGTGAGATGTTACATTATGGTTCACTGACAGCACAAGAAATTAAGTGACAGCCTAAATATAGAGAGAATAGAGAAAAATCATATAAAGCAAGCATAGGAACACAAAAAGCAACAGCAGTTCAAAGCATTTAGTTGGGGAGTAAACAGCTGCACACACCCATAGCAGCCCTGAAAACATCACTAAATCAGAGCATTATATAATAACGTTATATATCATCCAGAAAACGTTAACTTACGTTCAATGAACTCTTTTTTAGAAGGCAGGAAAGCATGTAATGCATTTTGGAAAAATCCATCAAAATAGTTAAAGCAACAAACATGGATGCTTAAAATTGTAGCCTTTGGTAAACTTCATATAACAGAGCTCACTCCTCCACTCTCATTCCCAACATGTTAAATTTCTTAACACCTGGAAACAATGTAACTTCTAATGTGTCTATTTTATACCTAGAGCAGCCTAATCATTCCTCACAATTTTATGCTCATAAGATCACTGGATAGAACAGAGGTTCTTGAGACCTGTGAATAGACTTTGGGTTTATGAACTCCCTGAAATTACATGCAAAGTTTTGTGTCTAGTTTGTATGTGCATTTTTCTGGAGGGAAGGGTCCAAAGCTATCAGCTGATTCTTAAAGTCTAAAACCATAAAAGACTTTAAAATACTGGCTTGGATTAGAAAATACTTTGAATCAGAAAAAAAATAGCAATTTACTCATTGAGAATGACTCACCTTAAATTTTATTTCAATGTATTGTAACTGTAAACATAACTGGCACATTATGACAACTATTTTAAGAATGCTGCTATGTATGTGAAAACATATATATAGTATTCAATATAAACTATAACTTCTAAATCTCTTGAAGTATGTTTAGCATAAAAAAATGCTGTCTGGAAGGCAAAGTATGTAGCCTATTGACCTTCAGTCATATTTATGTGCCATAAAAATTATCTGGATGCCTAAAAATAAAATACACTTGGTTTCTTATGTCTTACTAATATATTTGGACATATATAGTCTTCTGGCTAGGCCATTCAAAGAAAATTATGAAACAAAACATTTTTTCTTATCACTCTGTTCTTCAAAAAACACTCTACTTGGCACTCTCCATTCTTGGTATTTGTTTTATCATTTCAGAATTTATAGCAGAAGCACTCTTACTTTACCTAACAGATTTGGTGGATTGACTGAGACTTCCCATTTCCTCTGTAAAACATACTAAATGATGCTCATGGGATGCTAAATGCTGGTGGTTGCTAGACAACTATCTACTAAGCCTGTATCCTTCTGTTCTATTGGTTCTAGCTTTTTTGTTTACCACGTCTGTTGGGTTTGTTCCCAAACCTATTCATGCCATTTTCCATGTTAGTAATTATAATTTACTGAAATATATTTAAAGTGTCTGTCCCCTACTAACAGATTTACTATTTATTTGAAGATTAGGCAAGTGCTTTGAAAAGCTTCAAAAAAGGAAACCATACCTACACAAATAAGGTTGATTTACATGGGGTTGAGACTGCTGTAAAAGATTAGGGTGACTATCCTGAAAACCTAAAAGAACTTATATGCATATATGCATAACCACAGACACAGACAGTAGTGTGATGAAAGCTGAGGGGGAAGTGTGATGGGAGGAGGGAGGTCAATGGGGAAAAAAGAGGGGACATATGTAATACTTTAAAAAATAAAGACAATTTAAAACTAAGTATTCTGTACTTGGATTACTTTTCAAGTACTTAAGTTCTAGCTCCAGTTTGGAGAAATCAACCTAAAAACTAATGCATTAGAGTTATATTTGCACAAGAAAGACAAAGGGGAAATTCAGTCTATGGAACCATATTCAAAGAAAAGATCTTTGTATCAGTCTAGAATGAATCTGATAAGTTTACAGGAATCACTACCTATAGTATAACTGTGAGAATTTTTGAATGATATTAGCCAGCAAACCACTGAAATAGTCTCATTTATTAGATACTGATTCTTACCAATTTGGCTCTGATAGTTAAAGAAACTTCCAAGTCCTAAGAGGTCTTAATGTTGTTTCTTATTGATTATAACAGCAGGGATTTTTAAAAAACAGAGCATGTGAGAGAAAAGTATAATTCACATGGTGTTACTTGTCAAATATTTATTGCATTCTTAGTGTGTGTGCATCACTGTGAGAAACTATACACTACAGTATTAGTGAAAAGGTTCATAGAGTCACATTAAGCAGCAAAAAGAAACCTTTACTGAGAACCAGGAAAAAACCTCACAATAAAGCATAAACACAACTACCTGGCTGTTTGTGGTAGGTGAGCTCTCTGCTTGTTAAGCAGAACCACCGTTTCTTGAAATTCTTTTTTCCAATCCGAGTTCTTCCCTGAGCTCTTTTATACATCTCACTGCCAAAACAACAGATGTAAACATTTAGTTACAAATATTAAAAGTTAATCCCAAACAAAAAACTGTCCTTTCATTTTAAGCAATATTTATAACTGTGCTATCTAGAACTAAAAGGGCCAAATGAGTGATTTCCCCCCTTAACTGTCAATGATAATACTATTGTAAGACTGAATAGCACGGTTACTTTTCCAAAATAGTAACTCTAATTTGCTTAATCCCCACAATCTTATATTTGTAAAACAATTCTAGGATTGCATAGACAAGGAGTCATGCCCATCTGACAAAGCTTATAGGACAGTGGGTGACTTGCCTGATGGATGTTACTTAGGCAGTTATAGCTCAGAAACCACCACCTTCCCCCTAATTTCCTTACTACCAGACCCATGCCTTTTGTACTTAATTAACATCTATATTAAAATGTGACTTTAATGTCTAATTTCATTGAATTACCCTTCTTTCAGGTGCACAGGCTCACTCGTACCACTGGATTCTTTAGTTTCAGTAGATGAAATTTCATCCAAGAACTAAATGGGCAAATAGGCAAATATTACACTTTGTGATATGATACATCATAAATTCAGCTTATTTTAAATGTCAGTCATAATATTGTAAAGTTCTTTAATATTAAGAAATACACAGATAATTATAATTTATAAAGCAAAACACATAATTAATTGTAGAGTAATTAATAAATGATAGATATTCTAAAAAAATTATTCTTAAATTATTTAAAAACCAGAATAAGCCCTAGCTAGTTTGGCTCAGTGGATAGAGCGCTGGCCTGTGGACTGAAGGGTCACAGGTTCAATTCCAGTCAAGGGTTTGTACTTCAGTTAAAGGCTCCTCCCTGGCCTGGGCTCTGGTCAGGGCATGTGCAGGAGGCAACCAATCAATGTTTTTCTCTCACATTGATGTTTCTTTCTTTCCCTCTCTCTGCCACTCTCCCTAAAAATCAATGGAAAAATATCTTCAGGTAAGAATTTAAAAAAATAAAAAATAAAAACCAGGATATATTTCCTGTAGAAAGAATTCAATCTATAATCTCTTACCTGTAATTCTGATATCTCTAAAGCTCTGAATACAAAGAGGTTGTTTTTGTTTGTTTTACTTCTGATTTACAAACTCATTTGGGGGTATAACTTAATCTAAATTGGGGTAAGGCTATTTATAATCTGTATTTTTCTAGTTAGTGTGAATATTCATACTTTGTGCTATATAAATATTGATGTATTTGATATCAATGGTGCAACCTCAGATCCCACTGGAGGTGGAGGTACTATATAAAATATAGCATATCCCATATATAAAAGTAAACTCAAAATGGATAAGGACTTAAACATAAGACAGGCAACCATAAAATATGAGAGGAATCTAAAGGCAGCAAAATCTCAGACATATGCTGAAGTAATATCTTCACCAATACAATGCCTTGGGCAATAGAAACTAAAGAGAAAATAAAGAAATGGGACTACATCAAAATAAAAAGCTTCTGTACAGCAAAATAAACCATCAACAAAACAACAGGAAAGCCCACTGTATGGGACAACATATTTGCCAATGTCATCACCGATAAGGGTTTAATCTCCAACATCTACAGGGAACTCAAACATCTTAATAAAAGAAGATAAACAACCCAATAAAAACATGGGCAATGGACCTACCAGTAAATAGATACTGCTTGAAAGAGGACATAAGGAAAGCCAAGAGACAGATGAAAACATGCTCGAAGTCACTAACCATCTGAGACATGCAAATAAAAACAACAATGCAGTACCACCTCACAACTGTCAGAATGGTTATCATCAACAAGTCAACAAATTACAAGTGCTGGAGAGGATGCGGAGGAAAAGGAACTGCTCCTGCACTGCTGGTGGGAATGCAGAGTGATGCAGCCACTGTGGAGAACAGTATGGAGCTTTCCTCAAAAAACTAAAAAAATGGAACTCCCATTTGACCCAGTGATCCCATGTCTAGGAATATATCCCAAGAAACTAGAAACATCAACCAGAAAGGTTAAATACACCCCTATGTTCATAGCAGCACAATTCACCATAGCTAAGATTTGGAAACAGCCCAAGTGCCCATTAGTAGATGAGTGGATTAAAAAACTGTGGTACATCTACCCAATGAAATACTATGCTATGGTAAAAAAAGAGGGAATTCTTACCATTTGCAACAGCATGGATGGAACTGGAAAGCATTATGCTAAGCGACATAAGCCAGTCAGAGAAATATATATATCACATGATCTCACTCATTTGTGAATATAATGAACAATATAGAATGATGAACAAAAACAGATCCAGAGACAGCGAAGCATCGATCAGACCATCAAACCTCAGAGGGAAGGTAGGGGAGAGTGGGGGTAAAAGGGAGCGATTAACCAAAGGACTTGTATGCATGCATATAAGTCTAACCAATGGACACAGACACGGGGGGGGGGGGGATAGAGGGCATTAGTGGGAGGTTTGGGAGGCAATAGGGGGATTACATATGTAATACCTTAATCAATAAAGAAAAAATAAAATATAGCATATAACTTTTAAAACTATGAAAACTGAATTCTGAAATACTTTTGGTCCCAATCAGTGGTTTTCAACCTTTTCTAATGCTGTGACCTTTTAATACAGTTCCTCATGTTGTGGTGACCCCAATCATAAAATTATTTTCGTTGCTACTTCATAACTGTAATTTTGCTACTGTTATGAATCATAATGTAAATATCTGTGTTTTCTGATGGTCTTAGGCTCTACAACAGTGGTTCTCAACCTGTGGGTCGAGACCCACAGGTTGAAAACTGCTAGCAAGGTCGCCTAAGACCATCGGAAAACAGATATTTACATTATGATTCATTAACAGTAGCAAAATCACAGTTATGAAGTAGCAACGAAAATAATTTTAAGATTGGGGGTCACCACAATATGAGGAACTGTATTAAAAGGTCACAGCATTAAAAAAGGCTGAGAACCACTGGGACTCCCAATGATTTTAGATATAGGATTGTAAACCTATATTATAGGTAAGGGATCTCCAAACTACGGTTCTTTGGGCCAGATTTAACCTGCAGCCTGTATTCGTAAGGCCCGTGAGTTAAAATTTTAAAAAAATATATTTTTAGAGAGTTGTAAAAACAAAGACAAAAATGAAGAATATATGGCAGATTTCTTTCATGTCCAGCAAAGCCTAAAATACTCCTCTCTATCCCTTTTCAGAGAAGAGTTTACTGATTTCTACAAATAACTGACTTTAGCCTCGATCGTACTTCACAGGAATGACTGAAGTACAACTGAGTTCTCTGGAATAAGCTGAATCTAATCAGAATTTATAAACTCCCTGTGAAAAATGTGGAAAAATGTGGTGGCTCAGGAAAATTTGAAGTACCCATCTCTAGCAATAGCAAGCCACTGTTCCTTTTAGCTTTGTAAATATGCTCCCACCTTGTCAAGAGCTTCTTGGCATGTGGCTTTCAAGGGAAAGGCAAATTAGTAGTTCAAGAAATAATTCTTGTTCTTAGAGAGGAATCTTATTGTGTCCCATAAATGAACTATATGTTTAGTCCTTGCCTTTTCACTTCTTTTTTAAAAAAATATTTTTTATTGATTTTTAGAGAGACTAAAAGGGAGAGAAGGATGGAGGGAAGGAAGGGGGGAGAAGAAGAGAAGGGGAGGAGGGAGGGCGGGAGAGGGAGAGAGAGAGAGAGAAAGAAAGCGATTAGTTGCCTCCCATATGGTGCCCCACCTGGGCTGGGGATTTGCAACCCAGATACATGTCCTTGGCTGGGAATCGTATCTGAGACCCTTAGGGGCCAATGCTCTAACCAGTGAACTACACCAACCAGGACAGTCCTTACTTTTTCCTTTGTACTTTTCTATGTTGTCCCATTTAGAACTAAAAAAAAAAGTCAAACCAAAACTAAGTATATTCCAATAAGGATGATACTGAGGCACCAGTGCCTAATGTAAAGTAGGATTTGTAGGAACAGCCATTTTCTCCTAAAACTGGCTGTGAATTACCTGCGAGAACCCACGCTCTTCAGTGGGATGTTTATTTTCTAGTTTGCTGGAAGGAAATCTTGGCAAGTGAAAGAATAAGGGCAGAGTTTCTCCTGCATTACACATGTTTGGGTGTTGCAGAAGGTGTATCTCAGGGAACTAAAGAAATGGCCTGTTGCCCTAGTTGGCTTGACTCAGTTGATAAAGCGTCAACCTTCAGACTGAAGGGTTCCGGGTTCAATTACGGCCAAGGGCACATGCCTGGGTTGTGGGCTTGATCCCCAGTGGGGGGTGTGCAGGAGGTAGCCAATCAATGATTCTCTCTCATCATTGATGTTTCTATCTCTCTCTCCTTCTCCCTTCCTCTCTGAAATCAATAAAGAAATATATTAAAAAAAAAAGTGGCCTATCACATCTTTAGTTCTCACTGTAGATCACCTGCTAATGGAGTATAACAGACTTACCTGAAGATTTCATTTCTTAATTTTACCTGAAGGCATTGCTTTACTTGACAATATTTATATAAATTACATTTATTTGTTATATACATAAGGAACTATGGGGTAAATACAGTTAGACAAAGTGAAAGAAAACACAATAATTAAGATAGACTATAGGTTCCAGTGGTCCCAACATTGTCAAATAGGATTCCTTTTTGCTCTTGAAAGTACCCAGGTTTGGACATGAAATTATATGGTCATTGTTTATAGACCTATCCATGTTCACTTCTTAAACTCTGTGGGACTAGCATAGGATTCAGAGTTATAACCTATTCTTTTCTGGAGCAGTGGCCAATGTCACTAGTGAGAATAATTCAAGTGAGAAGTTTGGGTTTATAAGCTTTTGCACTTTATAGCATTGCACATATCAGACTTAGCTAGTGAATAATAAAGAAAACTCTTACATCAGGCCAAAACAGCCTATGCTAACTTAGGAGCCTAGAACCAAATCTGTGGCAGGAGACAGGCTGTGATGATAGCCCATGAGAATGTGAGTGGGTAACTCAGGGCAGACGAGGAACAGACTAGACACCTGGCACCTTTACATACTTTCTCCACTGACCTTATAAACTCAACACATGCTAATTATACCAGGGAAAATAAAATCAGATGCTGCTATGGCCTAGGTCTGTGGTCGGCAAACTGCGGCTTGTGAGCCACATGTGGCTCTTTGGCCCTTGAGTGTGGCTCTTTCACAAAATACCACAGCCTGGGCAAGTCTATATTGAAGAAGTGGCTTTAGAAGAAATTTAAGTTTAAAAAATTTGGCTCTCAAAAGAAATTTCAATCGTCATACTGTTGGTATTTGGCTCTGTTGACGAATGAGTTTGCCGACCACTGGCCTAGGACATAAAAAATGAAAAAACTGTAAAACAAACAAGCACCGTTCATAATCTTGCCAACACAAGTCTGCCTACACTGTCCTACAAATGTTTAAACCATGTCTCATAAATAAAAGGGCAGCTTTTTCTCTGCCTATTCTTTTGAAAGACTTTCTCCTCAAAAGCCTTCAATGATTGCTTAAAATAATTTTGGTTGAGCTCGCACTATTCCAACAGGCTTTATTTTTTTAAATTATCATTTTTATTTCCTGAGTCCCCATATGAATTTTAAAAGCACAAAAAAAGTACAAACAAACTTCTACAAAATATTCCCTTGGCAATCAACTGTGAATCATGTTGCAAAAATCGAATGATATCTTTAAAATTTGGCTTTGCTAATTTGAATTCATTAAGTTAGAACTGTGAGAAGTAAGATATAGTACTTTCTATTTAAAAAAATACATTTTATTAAATTTTTTACAGAGAAGAAGGGAGAGGGATAGAGAGTTAGAAACATCGGTGAGAGAGAAACATCGATCAGCTGCTTCCTGCACACTGGGTATATGCCCACAACCAAGGTACACGTCCTTGACTGGAATCGAACCTGGGACCCTTGAGTCCACAGGCTGATGCTTTATCCACTGAGCCAAACCGGTTAGGGCAGATATAGTACTTTCTTCAAGGCAAGTTTAGATATATACCTCAAAACAACTTTTCATAATCAATTTTTAGGTTATTATAGTAATGCTACATTTTGTTTAGAATGATTCAAAACTAAAGACTTGAGAAATTTTAGATCTCTTAAAAACATTTTCAGTTTCTAAGTATAACAATTTTTGTATATTGCTAACATAAGCCTATATTGTTTATAAAATGTCCAGTAATTCATATATGTTTTACTACTATATATCAGACACATAATAAGTCTTTATCCCTAGATCAGAGGTTCTCAATCAGAGGCAATTTTTGTCTTTCCAGGGACATTTGGCTGTTTAAAGACATTTTTGGTTGTCAAATCAGAGATATGTTACTGGTGTCTAATTGGGCCAGGGATGCTGCTAAACATCCTAAAATGTAAAAGATAGCCCTTCACAATCTAAAATTACCTGTACTAAATTGCCAATAGCACCACTGTTGAAAAGCCCTATGTCTAGACACTTATAATTTGTGTTATTAAGACATTGGCAATAGTAGCTATTGCCAAAACACATTTAGGTGTTTTCACAGCTAAAAAACCCATAGTTTTGAATGGGAGGAGAAAGAGGGGAAAATACAGTCTTGTTATAGTCGATGGATAGTTTTACATTACTCTTTGGAATATTATGAAATGTTATTTCCCAATGCTCTATGATAAGAAATGTTAATATTTCCAGAGTAAAACAATCATACCTTTTTAACTGCGAGAATATATCCTTCCTCTTGAAACATTTTGAAAAATTCACACATGAATGTCTCCTTGAAACTTGACTAAAGGAAAAAACCCACAGGATTTATATATATTAAGTAGAGAACTAAGAATACAGTGACTATATTTTTAATAAAGCTGAGGATTAAGCCGTAAAAGGAGTCAATCATATATCTTAAGAGAGTTATAGGGCTTGGAGCTGAAGATTGCCTCAAGAGCTGTTAGATGATTATGGTGCAGACGGATAAACAGGAGGCACTGACATCTATTTACCAGACCCACTCCCCTTCGTAGAGATATTAGTTAAAATGATCCTGTCTTTAACAGGTGACTAAGACACAGAATCTACCTAAAAGCATCTGTGTATACTATGCATTTTTGGTTTTGCTCTGCTTTTAATTTAGAAGGGAATGAGTTGAGAGAGAAGGAATCACAGGGTAGAACTACATTTAGAAGTGTGAATACAAAGCAAGAGATGGAAAGACTTACCTTGCTTTTGGACAAACTCCCCCAGCTTCCCAAAGTCTGAATGGTTTTTGAGATGAGAGTTAATGTTCTAATTGTCGGTGCATCCTAGAGAATGTAAAAAAGACACAAAACTCCCGTTAAGTTTTAAAAGAACAGAATTTATTATAAAAACTAGAACAGAGTGAATGGGCTACATTGCTCTACAAACGGATGACTAAAAAATGTTCATTCAAAGCAATGTAGTTAGAATCTAGCTAAGGATGGGCACAACTCATTGGACTAAGGAATAAAGAGACTAAAGAAGCCACATATAATTGACAATTCCTCCAAAAGTAATTATATTTATGATGTGTCACTTTTGAAAGCTGTAATTTAATCAATATTATATATATTGTTCTGTATAGTGTGGCAGCTTGAATTACCTAACAAATTATATTCACTTTTGAATGTCAATAGCATCTACTTTTTTCTACCTTATAACTTAAAATGGTAGTTCCCAATCCACTTCTAGACATATTCAATAATTTATATGGTTTATACAATCAAGACTTTCCACATGGAAGCAAAGACCTAAATTCAAATTAAGCAATGAAAAGTCACCTACTTCATATCGGATCTAAGCAGAGGGTAACTATTTGTGTCTATTATCCAAGGTGGAAAGAGTGGCCTATTATGTCAATGTTAATATAACCCATGTTTTAAAATTAGTGTTTTTTAGAAATCATTCATTCATGTGTATATTTACACACTTGTGTACATGCTTGAGGTGTCCGTGTTTTAGTAGCAGTCCTAGCTCACTTTTGATATATTTCTTATTAAAACTACACTCACCTATTTATTCTTTAATCTTCTGCAATTTGATTTTCTTCTTCTCTTTTACAATACTAAAACTGGCTTCTCAAAATTCACAGAACTTCTAAATGTAAAATCCAATGAACTTTTATTAGTTTTCCTCCCAACTACTCTATAAATTTCAGTACTGGTCTTGATAAGGTCATCACCCCAGGTTCCTGGGGTCATCACTTGCTCTCAATTTGTATAATATGAATTGTCTATACTTCTTCTTACCTGGTGCTAATCAGGTGTTAGTTTTAGATTTGTATATATAGCTTTAGATTACATACCTTATGTGTTTGCCCCATTTCCCCAATTAGAATGAAAGCTTCTTAAAAAGAAGGGATAAGGTTATACTTAAAAGTAAACAATATATGCCAGTATGACCTTCTGGCATATGAAAAATGATCTAAAATAACAAGAGTTTATGCTTAGAAGGACTTTATTGCAACATCTGTTACAGAAATATGCAAACTAAAGACTGAATATAAGGCAGGGTCATAAGCTCAGAGGTAGGAAATCCATTTATGTCCAGAGCACTGCTGTGAAGATTTGCTTCCCGAGTTCAGTACAGCTTCAGTGACAGAGTCATAGACAGAACAGCATGTGGACAAAAGGACACTGGCCCTCTCACTGCTGCAGCTACTCACAGACTGTTTGTTCTTTGACAAGAAAGGTATGTTGCTGCCATGGTCCATTCAGTTCTCAAAGTTAAATGAGTAGCCAATGTCAAGAGGAGGAGTAGCCCTCCGAGCCCAGTTTAAATGCCAAAACTCACTGTATCAGTCAGTGAGTTTCTTAAGGGCAGGGAGATCTTTCTCATCATGGCCTCATGGCCAGTGCTGAGCAATGTCTGATACCGTACAGGTGCTCCAACATCTGACTGCCTAAGAGGGGGCAAGATCACACACTTTGACTGAGTCAGAATTTGGTTTGATTCCATTCAAACTGAATAAGATCAAATAATAATGTATTAGATGTTTGACCTTGGAGATGTTATTGAATTGTGATTTGCTTATCTGCAAATGGGGATGATAATAGAAATTACCTCACAGGGTTATTGGGAGGACTAAGTTAAAACATATAAAGTAGTCAGAACAAAGCCTAGTATAAAATAAGAACTAAATAAATTTTGGCTATTATTATTTGTCATATATATCAACAACAAAAGCAATCAGATAAGATTATAAAATATTTGGGACATAAAAGTTTAAAGAATTAGCAGAAATACACTGTATGAGAATGAAACACAAACAGGAAAAATAACGAGTTTTAAAGTGTTAAGAGATGTACATCTATGTAGTGCAGACTCCTGTTTAAGTAATTAAATAGGACTTCACAACAAAAAGATTATATGCTTTAATAGAGTTTTAAATTTCATAGTTATAATAGCATCTCAGGTGAATAAAAAGCAAATATATGGAGATACAAAAAAAATTATGTTTCAATAAAAGTTGCTAACCTTTTAGAAATGAGCCTCTTTAAATTTCTGTAAGGTTTTAAAATGTCTACAAGGTTAAACTAAACATATAACTAATTTAAAATACCCTTGTATTATGGAAATTGACAAACATACACAATAGCAGATGGAAAGTGTAATGAATCTTCTTTGTATCCATCATCAAGTTTCAGTAATTATCAATATTTTATTACCCTGTGTAATATGTTTTAACATCAATAACTAAAATAGAATTTTCAGCCTTCTCTAAAAGACTAAAATGGCCAAGAAAAAATGTCTAGTGAATTTAAGTATAAGAAAACATAGCTAAGTGAAAGTGGCCTATTTTATCTTTTCTTCATTTTAATAAAAATAAATAAAAATGGAATAAAGCTTTGAGAAGAACAACACTTACTGGATGGTGAGGTCGCAAATGAAAAGTATGAGGTGATACTACGGCTACAGCAAAGAAACGAAGAAACACAAAGCTGCTCACTGCAGAATACTGAACATGAGGGTCATCTGCAGAAAAAAAATGGTGAAATGTCATGCACAAAAACACTGAATTAAAAACAAAGATGACAAAGTAAAAGTATTGAGAAAACATGTAAACTAAATAGAAAATCAATATAATTTGCCTAGTCAGGACTGAATTGATGAAATGATAGTGATGATTATGACTAAATTAAAAGAAAAAATCCTATGACTAAAAAAATAAATCTAAAAGCACTAATAAAATGAAAGACAAAGCTGCTAGATTTTCAGAAATATTTTAATTTGGAAACACTTCTTTCCTCAATCTGCAAGAAGAGACTCCTGAAATTACAACAAAAATAAAAGTAATATCTAGCACTACCTAGTGGCAATACTGAATCCCTGAAGATTTGGATAGATTTTCAGTCTTAGGTTATTATTTTAATTTTTCCCTCAAAAATCTAGATAATATCAAAGACTATGCCATTAAAACAATTAGGCTAAAATCTTTACTTTTAAAAGACTATCCATATTCTATACAAAACCGCAAATGAAATGGAGACTTCAGTTTGATCATTAACCTACAGCTTTCGTTTCAGATTGGAGTCTATACTTAACCCAACCATCAGATGGGAAAAAAGCAGGTCGAGAGAGCAAGAATGTCTGGATTTGGTTTGAGTTTTAATTCTTCTGAGTCACTCAAAAGGCAGTCATGGACAAGTTATTTATTTGTAATATTTCTTTTTTTTTTTTTAATTTAATGAATCTTTATTGTTCAGATTATTACTACTGTTCTTCTTTTTCCCCCCTTGGTTCCCCTCCATCCGGCTCCCACCTCACCCTCTGCCCTTACCCCTCTCCCCATTGTCCTCCATCCATAGGTGTACGATTTTTGTGCAGTCTCTTCTCAAACCCCTCCACCCCTCCCCGACCCCAGAATTGTCAGTCCATTCCCTTTCTACGCCCCTGATTCTATTATATTCACCAGTTTATTCTGTTCATCAGATTTTTTTATTCACCTGATTTTTAGATTCAATTATTGATGGATATGTATTTGTTGTTCTTAATTTTTATCTTTACCTTTTTCTTCTTTTTCCTCTTCTTAAAGAATACCTTTCAGCATTTCATATAATACTGGTTTGGAGTTGATGAACTCCTTTAGCTTTTTCTTATCTGTGAAGCTCTTTATCTGCCCTTCAATTCTGAATGATAGCTTTGCTAGATAGAGTAATCCTGGTTGTAGGTTCTTGCTATTCATCACTTTGAATATTTCTTGCCACCCCTCTGGCCTGCATAGTTTCTGTTGAGAAATCAGCTGACAGTCATATGGGTGCTCCCTTGTAGATAACTGTTTTTCTCTTGCTGCTTTTAATATTCTCTGTCTTTTGCTCCTGGCATTTTAATTATGATGTGTCTTGGTGTGGTCCTCTTTAGATTCCTTTTATTTGGGGTTCTGTGTGCTTCCTGGACTTGTATAGCTATTTCTTTCACCAGGTGGGGGAAGTTTTCAGTCATTATTTCTTCAAATAGGCTTTCAGTATCTTGCTCTCTCTGTTCTTTTGGTACTCCCATAATTTGGATGTTGGTACGCTTGAGGTTGTCCCAGAGGCTCCTTACACTATCTTCATATTTTGGATTCTTTTTTCTTTTCCAGTTGAGTGTTTTTTGCTTCTTTGTATTTTAAATCTTTGACTTTGATTCTTGCGATCTTCTAGTCTGCTGTTGGATCTCTGTATATTAATTTTATTTCAGTCAGTATATGCTTAATTTCTAGTTGGTCCTTTTTCATGTCCTCGAGGATCTTGCTAAATTTATCAGCCTTTCCTAGAAAATTCTTGAAAAGCCTAATACCATGGTTTTGAACTCTATATCCAGTCATTTGCTTTCCTCCATATCTTTCATTTGTGACCTGTTTGTCTCCGCATTTTTGCTGAGTTGATAGAGTGGCATTGTGTGCTAGGTATCCTATAGGGCCCAGTGGCACAGCCTCCCCAGTTACCTAAGGTGGACACTCTTGGTGCACCCCTTTGTGGGCTGTGTGCACAGTATTGTAGTTAAGCCTTCACTGTTGTTGGTATCACTGGAAAGAATTGACCTTCAGGCCACTTGGCTGTGAGGATCAGCTATGTCTACACTGGGAGAACTTTTTTACTGGAGACACCCTTATGGGAGAAGACTTGCAAAGTCTCTGTGCTCAGCTTCGATGGGGCGGAGTCTCAGGGTGGAGCAGACAGCATTGGTTTCCCATCAGCCCTGCCCTAATAGGCCCCTGTGTCTCAGTTTCCCATGCTAATAGCTGTAAGCACCTCTGAGAAAAAGTTGCCCTCGAGTTCTGCCTGCTGTCAGACAGTTCAGTTTCTCCCTGAATGAATCTGGGTCTCTGGAGTTCAGTGCAGTAGGGAGCTTTTGTCTCCTTCCTGCTTCAGAAAGCCAGCCGTTTACTTGGTTTCTCAGTTCCTCACCCTTTCCGTGTGCACACCTTGGTATCTCTGCCTTCCTCAGTTTCTCTGATTCTCAGTGTGCTTTTCTCTTTCCTGAAAATCTAGTTTCACCCCATATGAGTCTGGGTCCCCAGAGTCTAGCCCGGAACTGGAGTTCAGTGCAATTGGGAGCTTTTGTCTGCCTCCCACTTGAGAAAGCCAGCTGTTTACTCAGTTGCCAGTCCTCTCTGTACATGTGTCTCAGTACTTCTGCCTCCTGCAGCTCCTCTGAGTCTCACTATGCTTTTCTATTTTCTTCTAGTTTTAGAATTTCCACTCAACCAGCCTTCCTGTGGTTCTGGATGATGTCCGTTCTGTCTTTTAGTTGTAGTTTTGAAATTGTTGTGTGAGGCAGTTTAGGTGTTTACCTATTCCGCCATCTCTATTTCTAATTCTTCAATACTATCTGCTCCCCACTCATTGTTTCCCCCCTTCCCAACCCATTTTCTTCCCAGAATGATAAGGGCAAATGAGAAACTATAAACATAACTTGGTAATGAAAATATCACTACTATAATCAACTGAGGATATGAAGACAATATTTAAGTCAACAACAAGCCAGTCAAGGAGATACTTTTGCATTTATGAAAAATAAAAAATGTGTTTTAGATTATTTACATAAATATGAATTAAACAGATAAAGCATATTTTAGGCCAAGATCACTGGGTAGAGTACTGTGACTATTGCACACTTTGGAATAGACTAGATCCAGGTTTGAGAACTTGTTTGCCCACTGGTCATATCATGGATCTTGTGCAATTTACTTAAACTTCTCTAAACCTTATCTGCCTTAGGGGACCAATCCTGCCTCATGTGGTACTGTGTAAATGTAGGAGATAATACAAGCTAGCATGTGTCTGTTTAGTCATTAAGCATTCAATGTGGTTACCATGATCTAACTCATCAAAATGTAATTTCAGTCAGTATTTCATCTTTCTATATGTTAATGTCTCCGCTCCTCTTATTTTTGTTTCAAAGTACTTAGGAGAGGTTAAGTGTTTATATCTTCACTATAATTAGTAAAGTCATCTAGGTCTTTTTTTTTTTACATTAATGTATTACATGTGTACATATCTTCCCATTGTCCCCTACCCCATTCCCATGCATCCCCTAACCCCCCAGTGTCTTGTGTCCATTGCATGCATACAAGTCCTTCAGTTGATCTCTTATCTACCCCACCTCTCTCTAACCTTACCACTATAATTTGTAGGCCTTCATTTATCTATATTTTAGTTGGACACTTCAGCCCCACCACTTTAGCACTGGGTAAATTTAGTGGAAGGTCAGGTAACTGCACACACGTGTACACATCCATATACTTAAAAGAACGTGATATGCCCTAGCTAGTATGCCTCAGCTGGCGCGTCGGTACACCAAAAAGTTTCAGGTTCAAACCCCAGTCAGGACACACACAGGAGGGAACTGATCAATGTTACACTCTCAAATTGTTATCACTCTCTGTCTCCCTCTCCCTTCTCTTTCTAAAATCAATAAAAATAACAACATCTCTTCAGATTGTTATAGGAATAAACTTAAGGTTTCACACAGCTGGGTAAAATTGATAATTTAAGTAGCTGCCTTATCTCCTTCCCCTTTGCCCTATTCTACGTAGCTCGAGGAAGCTTATTTACTTATCAGATATGCATATAATTAGAATATTTCCAAGTATTGCCAACCAGAGATAGCAACTCTTAATTTCATAAAATATCTTTACTAAGCAAAGCCTTGACACTGCTGTGCAAAATTAAAAATTAAAAATTAAAAATGCCAGTTACTGACATATGTACCTCAAAATTCTATGTATATTGCAATAGAGATGTTTTTAATGTCTAAAACCATTTCTATAAAAATCTATCACCCCCCAAACCTATAATTCTCAAACTGTCAGATCTAGCCAGTTATACAGAACTAAAAATTCTCACTATCTGAATGTATGCAAGTAGAAAAGGGAGTTGGTACAAATAACAATGGTGTTTTTGTTTATTATACTTAACAATCTCATAAGCACCTGGTATAAAAGGTTTATTTATATTATGCTATAGTTCTAAATTTTGCCTTTCTTAAAAGAATGATGATTTTGATTTGTATAAAGTTGTCATTATATTAAAACATAATATATGTTGTGAGATTATAAAAAAATTAAATCAGATGTTTCATTAAAAAACAAGAACTATTTTGAAAAACTAAATAAGACTGTACCTATAAACCATAAACCATTTCATATAAACCAAACACACAGTAAATCTACAAAAAATAAAATACTGAAAAAGAAAGAACATGTTTTAGTAATACAAGGCACTTACTAGGAAATCTTTGAGCAGCCATTTGCCGTAGAGAGTAAAAGATATCACACATTACAGTGGGGCAGCTCATACTTGACTTTATAATTGTACTGAATAATTTGTCTACATAGTAGCGCAGATTTTCCTGTAGGATTTAAAAAGGTAAACATTAAGATTTCGACTTTTATACATCTGCAATAGCCTTCATGGAAAAAAATGCAATGAAAACAAGCTCAATTAGGCAATCACTATCTACTATTCTAGAGTTCTGCTTCCCTTCTCTAAACTCATTCAGTTAAAGGACAATTTACATCTCAACCCCATTTAATATGTTAGATTTGGACTAGGTTGACATAAGTGATATATGGACTAAACCACACAAGAAGCAACAGAAAGTATAATGATCCCAGGGGAAATTAGGAAAACAACCCAGATATGCAGGCACATGGACATTGTGGCACTATTATCTACTGCAATGAAAACATGTGACTCTTCCCAGAGGCACTTTAAGTGCTGACTGACCAAGTCATCGTGCTACTTAGTCTGATCAGTTTGAACATAAAGGACCAACCAGAATGAGGCTGCAACTAGATGTAGTCTTATTCCACTACTATTACTAGAGCCAAAAAGAGACAATCAAGAACAAAAATAAAGTGAAACCTGATGAAGAGATAACAACATTCTAAAAACTAGACATAGGAAATGCTGCTAATGGCATAGGCATTATGTCAAGAATAAAAAGCACTATTCCCTCCACATATTACTACAACATAAGTGGGAGATAGATATATTTTAAGGCCAATTTTAATGGAATTATAAAGATAACAAGGGCTTACCTTATTATTTTCTACATTATCTCCCTCTTTCAATCTAATAGGATCAATTTCACAAGATTTTGATGATTCGCATATCTGAAGAATAGATTAATATTTTATTTAATGCTTCTTAAAATATTTGGCAAAATGAACATATTTTTCTATAATATAAATTAATTGTAAAAATTAAAACTATAAACAAAGTTTCAAACCCCCATCCAGAGATAATATATATAATATTCCTGAAGAATTATACAGAAAAAAATTTTCATTATATTTGAAACTCCAAACAGAAATCCAATAACAAAAAAACTAATTATGTAGATTATACTATCATGTGTCCTTTGAGTAAAATTCCACTGATGAAACAGTAGATAACTTATTTTACTTCTAATGTGCTCAGTCTTATTCTTTCAATAATACATGAATGGGCATATCATTCCCATCAATAGATCACGAAATGAAACAGATGCTATAAGGCCATGCAAACTGTTGTTATCCAAGTATGTATATTCATTCCGTACCTCATCTAGAATAGGCTTCAACGTTACTTTTAGGTAGTGCCCTCCCACTATTTTCATCATCTCATCTAGACACCGGGTAGCCAAGGAATTTCCTCTAAAAATTGTGTTTGCATCTCTGAAATACAAGTAGAAATAAGGTGAAAACAAGTGTACTAAATAATGACTGTCAAATCAATAATATGAGATATCTGACTTGGTCATATATACAATCTCAGTAATTTTTACCATACATTTAAAAGCTTGCTGCCATTAGGATTTTTAAACTTATAAAAACTACTTCATGAAAATATAAGAAAACAATAAAAAAAAAAGCATAGGATGGAGTAGGTCATTAAGACTATTTTTAATAGTCTTAATAAAAATTTGGGCCTAAACTGGTTAAGTGTTGTTCTGTGCACTGAAAGGTTGCTGGTTTGATCCCTAATCGGGTGGGGTACAGAGGGTAAGAGATCAATGTTTCTCTCTCACATTGATAGTCCTCTCTCTCTCTCTCTCTCTCTCTCTTTCTCCTCCCCTCTCTTTTCTCCCTCCCCCTTTCTAAGGATATCCTCAGATGAGAATTTTAAAAAAAGCAAATGTATTTGTCTATATAGCAAGAGTGTAAGACTGTGATGGTAACAGGAAGCCACCAGATTGTTTTCTTTTATAATGTCACACCTGTGCACATAAGGGTAATACATAATAGACAAAGAAAAAAACTTCTGAGCTGGTATTTTGCAGCATGTGAATCATTATAGTAAGAAGCAAAGACTAGAAACACAAAATTTTGACACTGAGGTAAAAAAACACACACCCCTGTTATTAATTGTTAATTTTACTGTTGGTGGATTCTGTGTGCTAACTTAAAGAACTCCCATTTATTACATGCTAAGCAGTTCTTTATACTATGATACATCAAAGCTCGTTAATACAAAAGAAGATTACAGGAACAGTTTGAAAAACTAAGGTTTAAATTCAATAACACATAATTAACATTTAATATAACTCTTACTGTGTATCCTTCAAGTCTAATTCAGCCACTGCAGTGGCAAAAGGAACAAGTTTATTATGGTGCAGCAACAGTCGTACAAGGGGCAAAACAGCATCATTTTTATCTCGACATATTTCACCCAAAATGTAAGCAGCTGAGGCAGATATTGGCTGGAATATAGAAAGGTAGAAAACAACACAAAATCAAGAAAATGTAATTAAATGTTTAATCACTAGCCTGTAAAAATAATTCAAATATGTTCATCCTATCTAATAAAGAGGTAACATGCAAAATGACCGTCCCTCCAAGACACAAGATGGCTGCTCCCATGTGGACACAAGCTAGTTGCCACAAGATGGTCTGCTGGGGTGGACAGTTCGGGGGGACCCAGGTCTGCAGGGGAGGGCAGTTGGGGGCAACCAGGCCTGCAGGGGAAGGCAGTTGGGGGCAACCAGGCCTGCAAGGGAGGTCAGTTGGGGGTGACCGGGCCAGCAGGGGAGGGTAGTTGGAAGGCGACCAGGCCAGCAGAGGAGGGCAGATAGGGGAGACTGGGCCAGCAGGGGAGTGCAGTTGGGGGTGACTAGGCCTGCAGGGGAGGGCAATTTAGGGCAACTGGGCTGGCAGGAGGGCAGTTAGGCATCGATCAGGTTGGCAGGGAAGTGGTTAGGGGATGATCAGGTTGGCAGGCAGAAGCAGCTAGGGGCAATCAGGCTGGCAGGGGGACAGTTAGGCGTCAATCAGGTTGGCAGGAAAGTGGTTAGGGGATGATCAGGCTGGCAGGCAGAAGCAGTTAGGGGCAATCAGGCAGGCAGACAAGTAGTTGGGAGCCAGCAGTCCTGGACTGTGAGAAGGATGTCCGACTGTCCATTTAGGCCTGATCCCACCAGGCAGTTGGACATCCCATAAGGGGTCCCAGGCTAGGCTGAGGGACACACACACACACACACACACACACACACACACTCATACATTTCATGCATCAGGCCTCTAGTCTATATATATAAAAGCCTAAGCGACCATTACAACAGAATAACTGGTCACTATGATGCGCACTGACCACCAGGGGGCAGATGCTCAACGCAGGAGCTGTTCCCTGATCAGCGTGCTCCTACAGCTCAGCCAGAAGCCAGGCTCAGGGCTGGTGATAAGAAGTGAGCAGGTGGGCATTAAGGAGCGAGCAGACAGACAGACAGGAGCAAGCAGGTGGAGAGTAAGAAGCAAGAGACGGGTGGTTAGGAGTGAGCAGATGGGTGGTTAGGAGTGAGAAGGTAGATGGTTAGGAGCGAGGGGTCCCAGATTGTGAGAAGGATATCTGATTGCTGGATGTCTGACAGCAGGGATTGGGCCTAAACTGGCAATCGGACATCCCCCGAGGGGTCCCAGATTGCCAGAGGGCGCAGGCCAGACTGAAGAGACTTTTCCCCTCTCCCCCGAACCGGGCAACAATTTCATGCACTGGGTCTCTTAACTATTAGAGATAAATTTAGAATACATACAGGAATCACAGTACTGTTGTTCAGATGAACTAAATATACATATGTGTATATAGGGATGGGCAAAAGTAGGTTGAGAGTAATTAATAAAGTGGGTTTACAATAGTTAATAATTTAATAATACAAAAATAAACTCTGTTTCTTGTACTCACACCTGTAGACCACTTTTCCCCACCCCTATATATTTTTTATAATCTTAATAAAACTAGGTACTCTGAAATCTTTTCCTCCTCATTCACATAACTATTTTAGCTTTTTAATATTAAATCGTGTACTTCAACTTTTTAAAATACCTGAACATCTGGTGATTTTAGCAGCAAAGTTTTCAAAGGACCATAGTACTCTGAAGGAAGCACATAATCTTCTGTATAACATATATTTAATCGAAGAGACCCCAGGTCATCAGTTTTAGATGACTTGTTTCCATTGTCCCTTGGTTGTAGCAAGTACCTAAAGTAAAGATACAGTCAATTCCATGTGATGGTAATGAGCTGAGCATCCAAGTTGGTGAGGTACATAAACAGCTAAGCTATAAAAAACTAAACCAAAAGTCATCTTAATATTTAAGGTGAGAACAATTCATAAGTAGCAGACTATTAATTTTCAGAGACTTAATATTGGTTATATATTGGACTGGAAAGCTATTCATAGATTTTTATACAAAAACAAAAAATATAGATAATACAAAAATTAAGATCTCAAAGGGTTGAATTAGAGTGTGATAAGCTTGTGGGTTTAGAAAAAATTTTAATCCAATTATTATCAAAATTATTTTTTTTACCAACTAAGTTTAAGAAATATGCATTGAGTTGAAATAGACAAACTACAGAAAAAGGCATGTGATTTTGTAAATTTTTTTAAAAAAATTTATCTTTATTGTTGAAAGTATTATAGATGTCTCTTTGTTACTTTGTTTATTTTCCCATTGACCTTCTTCACCCTGCTCCTGCCCCTCACAGGCTTATTGTAAATTCTTTATGCAAAAATTTGAATTAATTTTTTTAAAAAAATTAGTGATTAAAAGTTTGTAAATAGATTTTTACATTATTAGAATAACTGTATAACTACTGAAAATGTTTATTTGTAAAAATCAGGTTTACTTTTATTTTTTCAGTTAAAAGGCAAAAAAAAAAAAAAAGAAGTAAAAATAGAGACAGATTAAGTATCCATGGAAAGAAAAATGTTTAGAAATCAAGATGCTTGTAGGACCAAACCTGAAATCTAATAGGTACTTTCAAAATATTTAATTGTCTTACCAATTCATTGAAAAAAAAAATCATTTTTTTCAATGAGTAGAGAGCACTTCAATTTTCTTTTAAATAATATTTTATAGGCAAAGGCCACTCAAATATTTGCTGATAGTTTAAAACTAAGTATTTTTTAGTTTTAAACATATTAAAAGTTATGTATGCCAAAGTACAAATTTATTATAATACACTAGAGGCCGGGTGCACAAATTTGTGCACAGGTGAGAGTTCCTCGGCCTGGCCTGTGATCAAGGTCTATGGGGGGCCGGCCGGCCTGGTGGTGGTGCCGTGGGAAGTTGGCTGGGGGAGTGCACTGACCACCAGGGGGCAGATTCTGCGCTAAGCGTCTGCCCCCTAGTGGTCATTGTGCATCACAGCAACTGGTCAACTAGTTGTTTAAATTGTTAGGTTGTTCGGTCATTAACAGTCACTTAGGCTTATATATATATGTTAGTTAAAAGCACAAACTTTGGGGTCAGAGAGTTTGGTTCAAATCCCAAACTGTGTGGCCTTGAGCAAACTGCTCAATCTTTCTGTCTGTGCTTGTTTTCTTATCTGTTGTTAAATAAATAGATAATAACAGTGTCTAAATGATTAATCCTTATAACAACTCTAAAGAGGTTACATAAGTAAAGCACTTAGAATAATGCCTGGTACACAGTAAACACTATGTAAATGTTATTTGTACATATATAACTGTTACCACTTAAATATATAAATAACTATAGATAAATGTACTTAGTTATATTATCTATATAAATGTGATTTATTATTTTAAAACTTTGTTACCAAAGTCTCAATTTAAATTAACTGAAGGATACCTTGTAAATTAAGGAATTTTGTATAAACTAGAACTAAAGGTAAAAACCTCAAGATTTATTAAATAGAGGCTATCTGGCATGCCTAAGGACTAGGGATAAAAAAAATAAAGATCTGAAATATATTTTTTCTAGTTTTTGAATAAAAGTTTTCAGTTTAAAAGAAGAAGAAACATGACATAAAGATAAATTATTATATGAAAAGGTCAGTGAGTTGTTCTGCACATACTTTTTTTTTTTCATCACAATTAGAAAGGCATAAAAGTA
This sequence comes from Lasiurus borealis, assembly GCA_004026805.1. Taxonomy (NCBI): domain Eukaryota; kingdom Metazoa; phylum Chordata; class Mammalia; order Chiroptera; family Vespertilionidae; genus Lasiurus; species Lasiurus borealis. Next base: position 22,735 of record PVJN01013953.1, on the reverse strand, counting down.
ACCCTTATGCTCTCAGGAGTCAGTAGTTTTGACAAAACCTTAATAGACTTAAATACAGTGGTACTTCAAGATACGAGTGCCCTAACATACGAGATTTTTGAGATATAAGCCGTCGAGTGAGTGGTTTTTGCTTTGAAATACGAGCAACATTTGAGATAGGAATAATCGCGCGGATCGGCCGGCTGCACACGACCTACCAGTTTACCACGACTCGAGCATCTCATAGTTTCCCATGCCTCAAGGTTATGGAATGAATTAAACTCGAATCTCAAAGTACCACTGTATCAGTATTTGGAAATTTTAAACGTAAGGTGTGTATAATTGAAATTGAGGTAGGCAGGAAAAACTATAATTATTTATTCATAATACTATATAAGCTAGAAAATAACTGCTAAAAGCAGCTCTATGATACTTGAATATTATTTCTGATTCTATAAAGATAACCACCATCAATGGATTTTTACTAAAATAGGAGATTAAAAATTAGGTGCTCAAACTGGCAAAGTAGGAAACCAACTCATCTCAAATTAAATATTAATCTACTTTTAAATATGTATAAGTACATATTTATTTTATGGGGGGAAAAACCCAATCATTCGTTTCACTTACTATTTGAATCATACTTTCAAAATTAAAAGTTATAACATGAAAATATATTTATACCTATTTTCTTTTCTTAATGTACACTTTTACAGTTTTTAATCATTTAGGTGCAAATTGTTGTACCATGGTTTTATACACATTAAGTTCTCTGACATTGAGGTAACTGGTGAAATATGATTAAACTACATTCTTTTTATTTATGTCATTCTAAACAAAGAAATACTGGTACCGAAAAAAGAAGGATACAGAAATTCTGTATGTACTGATGCAGAATAATGGTAATGACAGCAGCAATAACTAACAATGATGAGAACATGAGTTATACCCATGGTCATAACACTTGTGGCTCACTTTATTTGAACTCATTTTACCCTTTAACAACTTTGGGGTGCAGGTATTAATTGTATTACCCCTATTTTATAGCCAAAGAAAGCAAGGCGAAGTAATTTGTCCAAAGACTACACCGGTAGTTAATGGCAGAGATGGACTTGGACCAAGACATTTGATTTCAGAGTCTATATTTTTCTTCTTCTTTGTTTTTGTTTTTTAGAGAAACACCTTCATATATATATATATATATTGATTTCAGAGAGGGAGGGAGGGGGAGATAGAAACATCAATGATGAGAGAATCGTTGATCGACTGTCCCCTACACACCCCTACTAGGGATTGAGCCTGCAATCTGGGCATGTGCCCTTGACCAGAATTGAACCCAGGACCCTTCAGTCCACAAGCTGACGTTCTATCCACTGAGCCAAAACGGCTAGGGCCAAAGTCTTAACCACGGTCAGAGAGACACAAATACTTACTGAAATTCTATTAAATTGATAAGTGAAAAAAGCAAGATACAGAATATGTCCCTTTGTGTAAAGAAAGGAAAAGAAGAATATATGTGTATTTGTCTGTATATATATATAATATTTTCAAAACTCAAAACAGAGGAGAGACCAAGATGGCAGCATAGGTGAACACCTAAACTGCTGCTTCGCACAACAATTTCAAAACTATAGCTAAAAGACAGAACAGACATCATCTAGAACTATAGGAAAGCTGGCTGAGTGGAAATACTACAACTAGAAGGAAAGAGAGGAGCTCATGGAGATTCAGAGGAGCTGCAAAAAGTTGAGGTACAGAGACATGTGCGTAGAGAGGACAGGCAGTGGAGTGCCTGGCTGGCTTCCTCTAGTGGGAGGGAGACGGAAACTCCCAACTACACTGAACCACAGTTCCTGGTGAGACTCCTATAGAGGGAGTCTGGATGGTCATGAAAAGGAAGAAGTGCATAGAAACTTAGGGGAGCTGCAAAAGGCAGAGGCCTGGGAGGCATGCGAGCTTGAGTGCGCACACAGAGGGCTGACTGCTGATTGGGCCACTGGCTTTCTCTAGTGGAGGAAGACTGAACCTCCCAACTGCGCTGAAATCCAGCTCCGATTGCACTGAACCCCAGTTTCGTGTGAGACCTTGGGGACCCAGACTCATACAGATCCCGAGTGCACGGAAACTCAGGGGAGACTCGAAAGGCAGCGGTCTGGAGGCGCGTGAGCAAGTGCGCAAAGAGGGTTACAGCAATTACCAAGGGACAATGAGACCCAAGGGCTGAGTAGGGTGGGTATGATGGGAAGCCAAGGCTGTCTGCTCAGCCCTGAAACTCTGCCCCATCCAAGCTGAACATAGAGGCTTTGGTAATTGTGCAAGTCTTGTATCATAAGACTGGCTCCAGCACAGAAGTTCTCCCATCATAGACACAGCTGATCCTCACAACTAATTAGCTTGAGGTCAATTCCCCCCATTAATTCCAACAACAATCAAGATTTAACTACAACAAGGCTGTACACGCAGTCCACAAAGGGGTGCACCAAGAGAGTGCACCTCAGGTAACTGGGGAGGTGGAGCTACTGGCCATACAGGACAACTAGCACACAAAGCTACTCTACTAACTCAGGAAAGCAGTGAAAATGTGGAGAAAAAGGAACAGATCACAAATGAAAGAAATGGAGGAAAACAAACAACGGGATATAGAGTTCAAAATGACAGTTATAAGGTTTTTCAATAATTTCCTAGAAAAGATGGATAAATTTAGCGAGACCCAAGAGGAGATGAAAAAGGACCAACTAGAGATGAAAAAGAACCAACTAGAAGTTAAACATACACTGACTGAAATAAAAAATATTATACAGAGACCTAACAGCAGACTAGAGGAACACATGAATCAAGTCAAAAGATTTGAAATACAAAGAAGCAGAAAACACTCAACTGGAAAAGAAAAAAGAATCCAAAAACTGGAAGATAGTGTAAGGAGCCTCAGGGACAATTTCAAGCATACCAACATCAGAATTATGAGGGTGCCAAAAGAAGAAAGAGAGCAGATACTGAAAACCTATTTGAAGAAATAATGACTGAAACCTTCCCCCACCTGGTGAAAGAAATAGACTTACAAGTCCAGGAAGCACACAGAACCCCAAATAAAAGGAATCCAAAGAGGACCATACCAAGACACATCATAATTAAAATACCAAGAGCAAAAGACAAAGAGAGAATATTGAATCTAGCAAGAGAAAAACAGATAATTACCTACAAGGGAGCACCCATACACCTGTCAGCTGATTTCTCAACAGAAACGATGCAGGCCAGATGGGAGTGGCAAGAAATATTCAACGTGATGAACAGCAAGAACCTACAACCAAGATTACTCTACCCAGCAAAGCTATTATTCAGAATTGAAGGTCAGATAAAGAGCTTCACAGATAAGAAAAAGCTAAAGGAGTTCATCACCACCAAACCAGTATTATATGAAATGCTGAAAGGTATTCTTTAAAACGAGGAAGAAGAAGAAAAAGGTAAAGATGAAAATTATGAACAACAAATACATATCTATCAACAAGTAAATCTAAAAATCAAGTGAATTAAAAATCTGATGAACAGAATAAACTGGTGAATATAATAGAATCAGGGGTGTAGAAAGGGAATGGACTGACAATTCTCAAGGGGCGGTGGGTGAGGGGGGTGCAGGGAGAGACTGGACAAAAATCATACACCTATGGATGAGGACAATGGAGGGGGAGATAGGGGCAGAGGGAGGGGTGAGAGCCGGGTGGAGTGGTACTATGGGTGGAAAAAAAGAGGAACAATTGTAATAATCTAAACAATAATATTTATTAAATTAAAAATAATAATAATAAAAAAACTCACAACAGCCTTATCTGGTTTGGCTCATTGGATAGAGTGTCGGCCTGTGAACACAAGGGTCCCAGGTTCAATTCTGGTCAAGGGCATGTGCCTTGATTGAGGGCACATTCCCAGTAGGGGGTGTGCAGGAGGCAGCTGATTGATGTTTCTCTCTCATCAATGTTCCTACACCTGTCTTTCTCCCTTCCTCCCTGTAAAAAATCAATAAAATATATTTTTTTAAAAACCAAAAAAACTCAAAACAGTGGCTGCCTCAGAAGAAGGAAACTGTTTAGCTGGAGGACAGAAGCAGTTGACATATTCTGCTTTTTTAACTGTGAACCATATTAAGTATATTACTTATTCAAAAAGTAACATAAAATTCTAGTATCTATATAGTTTCAAGTTAATTAGTATCAACACTAACAAACTAATCTTAACATTTCATAGAAGTTTCAGAACAAAGAACATACATCATTACTATGGAATTGAAGAGCCACGAAAAAAATGGGAAATGACTGAATCATGTTTAATTTGAGGATAAAATCAGATTGGAACCATCAAAAACCAGTTTTCAGGCAAGGATTTTAATAAACACTAAGTAGAAATTCTATGAAAAATCAAATAGATGCTTTTATAACATTACTGATCATTATTCTCTATCTTTCTTAATATCAAGATTAGAAAGAACATGCCTGAAGTCTTGTAAGGTAAATAAAGCTTTTCTTGAGCGTTGCTGCAGTTACCATCAATCCCACAAGGGGATGCTAAAGCTCTACAACTGACAAAGTAATTTCTGCTTAAAAGAAATTTATTTCTACTTTATAACTATGGGAGTACAAATAAGTTAGCAGATGTCCCTATTTCATAGTAGATAAATTTTAGCACATATACTTTGGCAAGTTATTTTAAAATACTATTGGCAAAAAAAATCTAAAGAAATAAATTTAATTTCTGTTTGTTAGTGTTTTCCCATCCTGGTTGGACAAAGCTTTGCCACATTTGGAAGATCTGCCTGGGGATAGTCTTACTTAATATACAGGTTAAGTGGCACTTTTCAATTTCACTTTGAGGGGCTCTAGGAGGCACAACTTACTTTTTATTTTGTAATGAGTAGTTTGACATATTATTTAAAGACTAAAAGAACTGAGTTCTAAATTTTCGTTTTAAAATGTACAGTACTTTATGGAAGGTAAAAGAAGACATGTGGGGATAGGGATGGGTGGGAAGGTAATAAATGTTTAATTTTTCACAGTGGCTAGGTTTAACTTTTCCCTCTCCTGTGAACACAGTTTAGAAATTATAACACACAGACCACCACCATAAAGGCCAATAAATCTTAAGTCTGTATTAGCAAGAGCTAAAAATAAAAATTTTGAGAGTCTAAAAATCAGTCTTCAAGGGATAACTGCTTGAGGACAACAGAGTCCAAAGCAAAGAATATCTGATGGCCAATCAGGAGAGGCAAGCTCTTCTAAGGACAAATGAGATTGGAGACCATGATAAGAAACATCGAAATACTCATTTTCAACTCCTCTTCCAGGCAACTAAAACCAAGTTCTAAAAAATGGGCCTTAAAAGTTTATGAGAAAAGCATGTTCTTTCACACTCAGCTGAAACCTAAGTCTAACATGAGGGCTACGGGGCGCCCTATTGGAAAGGACAGGATATAGAGCTTCTAAGTACCATAAGCAGAACAAACAATAGCTGCACACCAATTCTGCTAAGGAAGCAAACATCAATTTAAGGCCAGTTTAATGTCACTATCCTATATAATAAAGAGGTAAGATGCTAATTGACCCTCACACTGTCACAAGACGGCTGCACCCACAGCAAAGGCATGGTTCCCGTAATGAGCGATCAGGAGGGACCTGAGGCTGTGTGGTGCTGGGCCGGGGCTGGGGACCTGAGGCTGTGCTCCCCGGCCCCATGTGGACTGGGGACTTCAGGCCATGCCCCCGGCACCAGGCCAAAGGTTCTGAGGCCATGTCCCCCCACCCAGCGGGGCTTGATGGGAGACCTCAGGCCATGCACCCTGCTCCATCTGGACTGAGGGACCTCAGGCCGTGCCCCCCACCCCAGCCCCGGGCCAGGAGACCTCAGGCTACAACCCTTGCCCTGGTGCCAGACTAAGGGACATCAGGCCTGCCCTTCACCCCAGGGAGGGGAACCTGAGGCTATGCCCCCACCTCGGCATCCAATCAGGGAAGCTCAGGCCACATTCCCTGCCCTAGTGCAGAGCCAGGGGACATAAGGCTGAACCCTTTGCCCTAGGCCGGGGGACTTGAGGTCGCACACCCTGCCCCCGCACTGGGCTGGGGGACCTGAGGATGCACCAGGGAACCTGAGGCTGCACCCCCCCACCCAGCAGGGCTTGACAGGGGACCTGAGGCTGTGCCCCCCACCTGACAGGGCTTGATGGGGGACCTGAGGCTGCGCCCCCAACCCGATGCTAGGCCGGGGCACTGGAGGTGTGCATACCTGCCTGGCGGGGCTTGATAGGATACCTCAGGCTGTGTCCCTGCTGGGCAGGACTTGACAGGGAACCTCAAGGCACATCCACCGCCCTGGTGCAAGGCCGGGGGACCTCAGGCCACACCCTTCACCCCAGGCCAGGGGACCTCAGGCTGTACTCTCTGCCCAGTAGGGCTTGACAGGAGACCTGAGGCTGCGCCCCCGACCCACAGGGCTTGACGGGGATGGTGCCGGCCAGGTCTGGATCTTGCACGATTTCAAGGCACATGCGGGTGGGCAAGGACTTGACTCTAGGTCCTGTGGCACCCCAGACTCTGACAGGAGCAAGATTTTCATATACATTTTACTAATTTCCTTTCATCACTGACACTTCTATTATAAAGAAAGGGCAAATAGCAATATTAAAAATATTTCCTATAATTCCCTTTTAATGTGTACAAATTTCATGCACCAGGCCACCAGTTAGAGTCATAAAAGGTAAAATAATGTTTTGACCACTGCCAACCCACCAGAGTCCTGAAAAGTGTATTAAATGAATCAGCTCAATAATACCCAGACCCTAGACATTTAAAAAAATAACATCAGGGCCATCTATAGTGTGTTTCAATGGGGTGTGGTGAAGATCCTATAAATAGCTGATTCCCTACAATCAACCCTTTGCCTTCAAACATCCATCGTTTTCATGACCATTAATGAAACTTCTCAACTGCAGATGTTAATATGTGACCAAGCATCATCTTATATGGGCAACTCTTATGTGATGTTTAAAATGTTTTCCATTTCACTTTAGAGATAGGATTTAGTTTTTGAACAGTCTTACTCTATCTTTTTAAGCTTAGTCCTATTATTCCCTTACATAAACCTTCTAGTCAAATTACTACTTGCTATCTTTGGACACAACTTTCTGTTCTACCTCAAAATGCTCATTCTGTGTAATACTCTTTCCTCTGACTTTACTAACTCAGCTGGAGCAGAGCTCATCTGGTCCCCAATATCTACTTTAGTTTTTGAATTACACAATTCAATACTTTTGTCTCAGTACCAGAGGTCAAATCACAAAACTATCAATGTATTTATATACTAAGTGGCCAGATTATTATGATCTCTGAATGCATAATAATCTGGCCACTCAGTGTCTATCCTATATAATAAAAGGCTAGCCGAAACCGGTTTGGCTCAGTGGATAGAGCCTCGGCCTTCAGACTGAAGGGTCCCAGGTTCGATTCTGGTCAAGGGCATGTATCCTGGTTGTGGGCACATCCCCAGTAGGGGGCGTGCAGGATGCGGCTGATCGATGTCTCTCTCTCATCAATGTTTCTGACTTTCTATCCCTCTTCCTCTGTGAAAAACCAATAAAATATATTTTTAAAAAAAGGCTAATATGCAAACTGTCCCCTTGACCAGGAGTTTGACCAGCAGGCAGGCCAGCTAACCGCCCATATCCCCTACCCCTGGCCAGGCTGGTTGAACCCTACCATGCACAAATTCATGCACCAGGCCTTTAATATATATATACACATACATATACATTGAGTGGCCAGATTATTATGCATTTAGAGATAATAGTGGCCAGATTATTATGTGTTCAGAGATCATAATAATTTGGCCACTCAGTATATTTCTGCAACAATAAATTAATGACCAGATTAATTAATGTTAATGACATTGGCTTACTTCATTATGGTTATTGTAAGCATTTACTTGCGTGTACAATATAATACAGAGAGTTCACTAGATGTTTGTCTTCTTACCAGGCTTGATGAGAGGTATCATTTCTTAACACATTCACAGGAACCTTAATCTCCCCTAGGAAGATATCTTGGACCAGGTTTCCATTGTTCCACAAGTCAATCCTGAAAATTTAAAACTGGCTTTATTTGTTCGCAAACGATGCTTAAGAGAACTCACACCACCAAATAGCTTCAAATTACTTTGATTTGGATTATAGCATTATTTTTACATGCTTAAAAGAGATGTTAGCATCTTCATATATCTCAATATCTAAACTAAGAAAGCAAAATATTACAGTAGCTTTTATTTATAAGCACAGAAAGTAACCATTTTAAATAGTCTAAAAGAAAGCACTTAAGTTTCTTAGTTTTAAAGTCTAGGTTTTATTTTAATCTTTTTAATCTGTAACAATAAGGACTACAGAGTTACTTTGTTGAACTGGAGAAAAGAAACTACAGTTTCTCAATTAGAATCAGTTAATGTGTAAAGATAGACAATTTAGAAAAATATACTGCCTGATCATTCCAAACATGTGATTAACACATCCTTTAGATGAACACACTGTTAACACCACACCTATACATGCATTTACAAAAACTTTCCCCTTCCAAACAGCACAGGTATTTAAGATCTAGAAAATGGCACAAACTTCAAACACATGCACCTGTTGCGTTATCTTACAAGACTTCTTACCTCACTGAAATTTCTGTTAGACAGCAGATATGTTAAGAAGAATAAAAACATTATTTCTAATGTGTAAGGCTAATATGTAATTACTTTTCTATATATTTTTTTCATCCATTATGCTATGATTCAGAAATTTAAGAATCAATTAAATTTTGGAAAATTTTAAAAATATAATAAAATAGGTGAAAATTAGTACATCTCGGTTTATAAAGACTATTTCTATTATAAAGACTGTTTTGTCAAGAATCATGTTTTGGAAAGATAATTTGGATTTAAGTTAGATGCATGTTCCTCTAAGTTTCATCAACCAACTTGCTATAAAAGAGAATTCTATTAAGATTGGTTCACCTTTTCCAGTTAAATTTAGGATAATTTTTTGGCACAGATAAAATAAATTGTATAAAATTCCAAGACACATACCTAATTTCTAGCTTTTCAATGTCCTCCTCTTCTACCTGGAACTGGGATTTTCTGGTGTAACTACTGGATCTGGTTACCTGTAAACAGAATATTCTAGTAAAACATTTTTTTGAAATATCTTTTTCCTTCATGAACTTAAAGTCATCACCTTTAAAATTTTTAATTTTGTTTATTATAAACAGAGGAAAAAGCCTAGTAATATTTTACCCAAAGCTAAATATAAAAATAGCCATGGAAGAATAAGGTGGTATAAAAATATCAAAAGCAGCTCTGGCAGGATGGCTCAATTGGTTGGAGCATCATCCCATACCCCAAAAGGCTGCGGGTTTGATCCCCTGTTGGACATACAGGAGGCAACTGATGGGTGTTTCCTCCCTCCTTTCTTCCCTCCCTCCCTCGCATCCTGTCTCTGAAATCAGTAAGTATATGATTTAAAAAAATTATCAAAAGCAACCTTGCCTCCATATCCTCCCTTATCAACTCAATATAAAGCAACATTAGGTTCTCTGGCTCATCTATAATCTGTTGGTGACTCAATGAGTGTTGTATTTCAGTGAAGCTGCATTGTTTCGTATTTCTCAAGATCCCTATGCCACCTTTATACTTCCCTCACATTTTTACTGAAAATATCAAGGCCATTGGCAGGAATTTCCTCAACTACAATCCACCCGAACATGTCCATTCCCATGAAGTCCTTTCTACTTGATGAGTTTTCTCCATCCTCTTCTCAACAAGATAATATGATCCTCCTCTTTCTTAAACTACTCCACCCACATGTAATACATAGTAAGCATTCATTTTTTTAAAAAGAGAATATTTATTTGGTAAATCACAGAGGTAGAAAAAGTAATTCCTAGAAGAAATGGGCTTCAGAAACAAATTATAGAGCAGGGGTGGGGGACCTTTTTTCTGCCAAGGGCCCTTTGGTTACTTATAACTAGAGGCCTGATGCACAATATTTGTGCAAGGAGCTTGGCTCTCGCAGCCCCGCCTGCCTCAGCCCTAACAGCCCTGGATTTGTCTGGAAGGTCATTCTGTCATTCAGTCTAATTAGCATATTAGCTCTTTATTATATAGGATTTTTAATATAATTTACTTACTATAAATTTATGTTTCTATGAAAAAGCTCCTAGATTTATTGAATTTCAAGTCCAGCCAATGGTCGCCTTGGCAGGGCCAGGCCAAATCCCACAGGCAGGACGTACCCCATCCCTGTTACAGAGTAAAGGAAGGGCCCAGGGAGTCTGGGAGTCAGGAAGCAAAGGATAAGACACCTGGGAGGGTGGAGAGGAAGGGGAAGGAGAAAGGAAAGGGAAAAGCTCTGGAATTCTCCCAGGAAGGAGCGTGCACTGGGTCCTCTTTCCTAAGAGTTTTAAAGGTTGAGATTTTAGGAGAGATTCCGGGAGAAGATCCTAAGAGAATATTCAGCAGCTTTCCAGGTATGTCCTTTTAGGGTTGTGGTCTCCCCTAGTTAATTAATTACAACTTTCTTTACTAGTTTGTTCATGTCACTCAAGGCTAAGAAAAATTCTCCCCTTAAACTATGGTCCCTTTATCGCCTTCCTTTCTCAGACAAATATCTGAAAACTATAAACCATCTTCACAGCCTCCACTTCCTCACCACCCACTCACTACAGTAACTCTTCATATCTGACTTCCTCACAGGTCACCCGCCTAAAACCCTACACTTAATCACCAAGTCGGATGATGGATTCTTAGTTCTCACCTCCACTGACCCCTCTATCTGAAGGAGCAATCACACAACTATATCTCCTTTTCCAGAAACATTCTTTTCTTTGCGGTGCCTAGGCACTATCCTGGCAACCTTCTGTTCTCTTTACTTCTTCCTCTGGTAACTCTTTTTCCACCTAAAATATGGGTTTTCTCTAAGGATTTATTTCTTATTTTGTCCCAAGAGCTGCAAGTGCTGCATAGTTGACAAAGTGCTTTCGGATTCATGATCGCCTTTGTTCTTCAGATCAGCGCTCCGAAGCAGGCAGCTAGATTTATTATCCTCATCTCGAAAATGAGGAAGCTGAAGTACAGAAATGAAGAGATGTGCTTCAAGTTGAATACCGAATGAGTGCCAGAAATGCCTGTCTTCACTTTCCTACTTTACTGTGTACCTACCTCTACCTCCTGCCTTTCTTGCCTCTCTGTAAGCAAGTCTGGAGTCTTTATTTGCACCTATCCCCCCCATCTTAAGTTTCAGTCATAAACTGCTTATTAGAGGATTTTACATCCCAGGCCTCAAGCTAATTATGCCCCAAAATGAACCACGTCTTTGTTCCTTCTCTTAATTTTCCTCTTTCTCCAGATATGAAATCATGAAGACAACAGTTGACTCCTCTCTTTGTATTTTGTTCTATAATGAACCCACTATCTTGCCTTTGTCATTCCTCTCATCTGTCCCTTCTTCTCTATTTCCATATTACTCAGATCCACTTCTTCCCCTCCCCCATACCTTTTTAATCATGGTCTCTTGATCTCTGTTCTCTCTCCCTCAGCCATTTGGTCCACAAATCATGATTAATACTTCCCCAAATATTGCATTACTCTTACAGTTTCCAGACTCAAAAACATTTAATGGCAAGCATTTAAGAACCTCAGGCAGGCACCCAGGCCTTTGATTAGGTGGTCTTACCCGAGGATATTTTTCCATTGTTTTTTAGAGAGTGAAATGGAAGGGGGAAGACAGAGAGAGAGAGAAACCTCGATATGAAAGAGACACACTGATTAGTTGCCTCCCACATGTTCCCCGACCAGGGATAGGGATCAAGCTTGCACCAAGGCACATGACCAGAATCAAACCAAGGACCCTCCAGTCTGTAAATCAATGCCCTATCCACTGAGTCAAACCAGGTCTTACTCTGTATTTTTAAGCTTAGTTCCCATTATTCCCTTACATAAACCTTCCAGTCAAATTACTACTTGCTACCTTTGGACACAACTTTCTGTTTATCTCAAAATGCTCCTTTTGTGTAACTCTCTTTCCTCTGACTTCACTAACTCAGGTGGAGCAGAGCTCATCTGGTCTCCAATATCCACTTCATTTTACTGCTGCAGGTACACTTGCATGTGTGTTTTGTGTCTCCTGTTCCACTAGCAGACATTGAATCTTATCTATAATCAGCTCAACAAAGTGCCCTTTGAATAAATGTTTCAGGCCTAATAGGTATGCCTGGATATAACAAGCAGGTCAGGTCTTGACTTTCAGAGGGCCATCTGCTTGCTCCAAGTTGCCCCTTCCTTATCTCCAGGCTGGATGTAACAACCATTAACGAATGTAGAGCAACAGAAGTTGTTCTGACTTCACTGTGGTATTCAAACAGTACTCTGCAGAAGAGTCCTGTGGTCACTGTTAGGGGTGTGTGGGTCCTGTGGTCACTGTTAGGGGTGTGTGGGAGGGTTGGGTGAGCTGGGGGGATGCATAGAGAAGGGTGTGATATTGAGGATGACTGGGAAGTAGGTGTGCCCCTAGACCTCCCCATCCCCAAATCAATCAGGGCTCTGCCTTCATTTGTTTTACACATTGAGCCTGAACTACATTGTATCATGGCTCTCCTGCTTTCAGAAGAGAACTGTTTAGTTGCATTAGTTGGTGAAATGATTACTATGACAATAATTTGAAAAAAGAAGTAAATCATCATTCAGTATTAAATATTAAAATTTATATAAAACAGAAAGTTACCTCAAAATAAAAGATTTCATTAAACTGTGGATTGCTTGTTTTCTTCTTTACTTTAGTCTTCTTTTGGTCATTCCTGTTCCAATGTGGTAGAGTTTTACCTTGTAGAACTTAACAGTACACAATTATAAAACATGCTATTTCCAACCAGGGAGCCTGACCTTTGTTTAGCTGTTAAGATGCCACAGGGAAGACTGCAGTTTTAAATATTACTTGGGGAGGGGGGAAGGGAGGAGAGATGGCAAATGAGGCATCTAAAAATTCAAGTCAAAGAATACACAAGTTTTGTGTATCTGATATATAGCAAAATTGTATGATTTTCTCTGTGGCTATACCAGATTGACTGCCAAGTTTATGTCAGAGGGTTTAATAACACTTTCTAATATTTAAGAAACTTAGAATAAATGGCAGAAGGAAGACAATGAGATTCAGAGTATCTTTACCTATGTTGAAAAATACCTGAGAGACATAAAAAAAGCATTCTCAATTCAATTTAATTCCTGGGCTTCAGGTACAATGTGGCTTTATAAAAAAAACACTTTTTATTTTGAAGTAATTATAGTTTCAGTGGAGGTTACAAAAAAATAAGGAAGTCCTGTACAGCCTTTCCCTGGCCTCCTCCAAAGTTAACATCATATACAATTATATTACAATATCAAAACCAACCTTGATTTTTTTATTTAAAAAATCATATGCCAAATAGTTTCTACCTGTATGTGACTGAACAATTATACTTAAGAATTTGCTTGTCAGGTATAGATTACAAAGACAAAAAACAAAAACAACTCAACCAGGTTAAATATTTTTAACATACAGAAGTAAATTTCTCTGACAACATGAATGTATCTATCTCCTTTTAAATTTAAAACCATATATGTTAATAGTATACCACTGTTTGAGTACCCAATAAATACCAGGCATGATGCTAGGTATTTTACACACACACACACACACACACACACACACACACACACACATTTTTTCAAGTGACTTACTGGTGGTTTTCTAAAAAATAAGAATACCTAGAGAGCTTGGGACTGGGAAAAAGGAATGTGTGTCTATGTGTGAATGTTGTGTTTGTGTACAGGGAATATTATGCTCTGTTTCCTGATTCTAAATCTTCCAGTTGTAGATAAATTAAAACTAGTCAGGCTCTGAAAAAAAACCATAATGAAGTTATAAACTACAAAAAAGTACAAAGTGCTACAGGTTTCCCTTAAATTAGCCTGATTAAATTAAACCCATGACTTGGTGGGTGCGCTCCATGTCCTGGTACTTGAGCACTTTGTCGACTATTCGGATTCTCTCAGCACAGATGCCATGAGTAGACAAGGCAGTTTCGGTCTTGAACTGTTTTCCAGGTAACAATATGGAAACTGCCTTATTCTGAGCTGGTCTTTACCTGCATAAAACCTAAGACATCTGCCAGTAGAAAGGCTGATGATGAATAAAGAAAGTGAAGTTTATGTTTTCAAGTACATTTTAACTACTATAAAACTGATATTCCTTCCCCATAGCCTAAGTAAGAGTCTGGCAGTTTTGAAATGATACCCATTTACTTTCTATAAAAATAGGACTTAGCTGTTTACAAGTGTATAATAGAACTCACTAAAGATTTTTCTTTCAACGCATTACTTTGTGTCATAAATAGCTACTTAGCATTTGCTTTTGGAACCTTAATTTTGTAATTCTTACATCAAACTTTAAAACTTAAAAATCTCATAATTTAATAAATATTACCTAGAAGGGCCCACTAGAGAAACTGTTGCATAAGGGTCACAGCTTTGTCCATTTATGAGAGGCAACCCATGGCATGCCTTGATGCTGAGGAAGAATAAAAAAAATTAATATATAATATTCAGGTTAGGCGATATAAGACATTATTTTTAAATACAAATTAACATATTCAGAGTGAAAATTGTTTTCCACATGCTTGGTGTTGTATGCCTATGTACAACAGGATTCCAAAACAGGATTATACAATCAGTACTGAGACTACCAAATAATATTTAGCACACATATCCCCACTAAATATCTAACAAGGTACATTTTGTGGTTTGACAATATATTAAAACTGCTGTGGCTTCTAAAAAGGAAAAGAAAGTGGTGTGAACCTTAAAGGTGAAACTACAAAACTTAGCCATATCTATGGCAGCACATCCTCTGCTAAAGCATGAATGAGAAACAAGGAAACAACTGTGGTTTCCACTTAAAATCTGATTCATATAGGAACGATGAACCATGCCAAGTACCCTCCAGGAGGGGAAAAACCGGCTTTGTGGGCCCTTGGACCTTCTGGGTGGTCCAGAGTATCCTGGACCTTATCTGGAAACTTCCATCCTGCCCTAATGCTGGTTGTATCTTGAGGACTTACATTTGAACCTGATGGAAAGGCCTATGCATCACATGTAGCTGTGATTCATTGACTTCACAACCCTATTTCTGACAAATACACTAGACCTGTAATAGGAATAACTTTCACTGGTTTCAATGAAAATGTTTCTTAATCATGTAAATTTTCAAATTTCTTATTTGTTAGATATCTTTAGAAATTAGAGGGGCCAAGTTAATACTTGAAAAATGGGAATTGTAACTTGGCCTCTTTTCCTTTAAACTTATCCTGAGCTACCTTGTTAAATAAATTTGTGCTGCCACTTTTTCGATGTTCTGTGATGTCAAAGGGTTATTTACCACAAAATTAATTTTAAAAAATGCTAGGCTGTGAAGCAGAAAGCTTCGATTTAATTGCATGTTATTCAACATTCATGCTATATAAATAAAAATGGAAATAGATATAGAAAATTAAAAAAACTCAAAATAACAACAAAAAAATCTGATTCATATATGGAGGGTAAGCCTCAAATGATGCTGTATGTAGCCTTTTATTCTGATTCTCAGCAACAGCCCCCGTATCATTCTGTTGAAAACGTTTTAAACCATAAAAACTGAAGGCATCTAATCCATTTCATGGGTAATAGGAGTTGGTATTTACAGAGATCACAGAATCTGACTAAATGACCTGCTCCTCAAATTTCCTCGTGAATTATTATTGAGTTCATGAATTTAGTTTAATATCTATCTGCATTTCCTAATGCATCAGAGAAACTCGTCATTATCTTGGCTTGTGCTTTCTTTGGTTAGTTTCAGAAATTTTGAAAATTTGTTTTTGATACCCAATTTAATAGAAATGAGTCATATTATAAGGATGTTGCTCAGTAGCCCATATCTTTCAACATCCTTATTTCTCTCCACAACCCACAGATCATATACGTGGTGAAGTACAAATGGTGTACTACCAAGTAAAGGAAGAAATGATAATATGACTCATTTCTATTAAATTGGGCATCAAAAACAAATTTTAGAAATTTCTGAAAGCACAAGCCAAGATAATGATTCTGGTTATTAATGTTAGGCTTAGGTATAGTCAAACTTTCCCACTGTACATACTGTGTGAAACTTACATTTCTCAGGCTACACCTCAGAATACCTGATTTTTATATAGCATTTGTAGTTCACTATGTATTTTCACAAAACGCATTCAATTCTCACAACTGCCTTTGAGAAGAGCATGAAAGAAGAAGGCCCAAAAGGTTATGTGAGAAAATAACAAAATAAGGCTAACAAGGTAATACAAAATTTGTAAACATGGGCCAAGACTCAACTTCTACTTTCTTAACTGTGTCTAAAGTCTAGCATACTTCTACCTTTTCCCGGGGCCTGAATATATTGTATTACTCTCCTTGTAATACAAAATGTGTCTCATGTAAACACTAATTATGAGAAATCTTAATTATAGAAATTTACTATAATTTTATGAAGTATAAAAATCTGAGAAAAATACAGTATACGAAGACTTCTATAATAATACCCCAAAACAATGATACTTACAAATCTATAAAAATCATCAGAATACTCAATTTTTAAATGTAAGAGTTTTGTGTAAAACAAGTAATATTATAAATACAGGTTATTTTATTTGCTACATATATTATGAAATACTATGTTTCTAATACATAGGATATAACTATACATCTAATTGGTAGACCAAGCAGTTTCATATCATAAACCATAGATGAGCAGAAAATGTTGAAAATAACCACTGTAGTATACTATGTAGTATACTGTGTTTCCCTGAAAGTAAGACATCCCCCAAAAGAAGACCTACTTCAAGTTTTGCCTCTCGCTGTAATATAAGGCATCCCCCTGAAAATAAGACCTCTCTGATAATAAGGTCTCCCCTGAACATAAGGCCTCCCCAGAATATAAGGCCTCCGAAGCTACCATAAGACATCTGACTCCTGATTTAAAGAGACCTCGTACTGCCTGAACAGTTCTCGCTGCACTGTGCCAATCAGTGAGCTGGTTTGTGATGACAACTACTACTGTACTGTATATAGGTAATAAATTTCCTTTTTTTTGTTGTTGTTCAACAATAAATGTGTACCGTATTCTTCTTCATGGAAAAATAAGACATCCCCTGAAAATAAGATCTAGCACATCTTTGGGAGCAAACAGGGTATTATCTTATATCTTGTTTACACATCACATATAAAGATTGGCTATTAATACATTTATTTTTAAAAATTACAAAGGAAAAGACATTTAGTCCAAACTAGTTTATAATATAGAGTGATTTGAATCTTTTCCTTGGATATCCTATATAATAAGAGGCTAATATATAAATTATTCCCTCTACTGGGAGTTTGACTGGGAGTTTAACTGGGAGTTAGACCAGGGTGGCTTTGACCCCTCCCCACCCGGTCCCACCTCTGATCGACACCCCTACCCTGATCAGGGGCAGATCGGCTAAACCCCACCCGTGCACCGGGCCTCTAATGTGTGTGTGTGTGTATTTTAATATATCTTATTGATTTCTTACAGAGAGTAAGGGAGAGGAATAGAGAGCTAGAAACATTGATCAGCTGCTCCTGCACATCCCCCTCCCCCTCACTGGGGATGTGCCCACAACCAAGGTACATGGCCCTGACAGGGATCGAACCTGGGACTCCTCAGTCCACAGGCTGACACTTTATCCACTGAGCCAAACTGGCTAAGGCCCTTGGATTTTTTTTTTTTTTTTACTAAAAGACAAATGTTAACTTCTACATATAGCCAAGATGAAAGAACAAGGAACAGATTTACCCTCCCACCAGAAAAAACTTTATTAAAAAAAAAAGACAAAATCAGTAGCACAGGATTGTTATTTCTGAGGCGGGAATAAACAAGGTGACCCTCCAAATGTCCCAGCTTACAGTTATATAGTTTCCTGGGAAGAAGAGGGAGAATTGTCACTTGGGGAAAGCCAAAGTGAGTTGAGTTTCCAGGGCAGAGTGCTGAAGGAATGAAAACTGCACACACAGAAAAAAAACCCTCCAGAAAGGTACAAGAATGTTGAGTGCTGATAAGCATATACCTATGAGGAAACTACCTGAGGCTTGGGAAAGAACCATCTGAAAAGAGCAAAGGGAACAATTCCTGAAGCCCACAAATGGCTAGAAAGAGGTCTAACCAGTCCCAGAAAACATGGTAATTCAGGGGTTCTGCCTCAATAGTGGGAGAATATAAGCCCTAGACAAAAGGCTAACTCTCGTTCCATCTAATAAAGCTTAAAAGCAAAACATAAAAGAATCAAACTACTTCCAGGTAACTTAATGGAGTCCTTAAGTATATTCATGGGAATATATACAATAATATCCAGCAACTTCACAATGTTTAGTTCCAATAGAAAATAAGCAGAAACACAAAGAATAAAAAAAAAAACAAAAAACGACCCACAATGAAAAAGAAAAACAAATCAATAGTAACAGGACCAAAAAATGACATGGATGATAGAACTAGTAGATAAGAACATTAAAAACCAGTTATTATAACTGTGTTTGATGTATTTGGTATAGACACAGACAACAGTAAAAACTTAATTAAAAATATAAGTCTAAAGATGAAAAACACAGGCCTCACAAGAAAAACACACTAAATGGGAATAACAGAAGATTCAATACAGCAGAAGAAAAAATTAGTAGACACAAAGACAGAGCAATAAACACATATTAAAAAGATGTGTAAATGGTTTAAACATGCCAATTAAAAAGTAGAGATTTTTCAGATTGAACAAAAAGAAAATTATATGCTACTTATAAGAAACCAACTTTAAATATAAAAATTAGGTTAAAAGTAAAAGAATGGAAAAATACATACTATTCTTATACTTAAATCAAAAGATGCTCAGTATGTCTATGGGTAATAACAATCCAAGTGTCCATCAGTAGGGCTCTGATCAAATGAGCTATAGTAAATCTTTATATTGGAATCTATGCAGTTATCAAAAAAATAAGGTAAATAATTCTCTGATTAGTCTGACATGGAGTGATTTTCAGGTTTTGTTATTAACTAAAAAAGAGGGAGTTACAGAACACTACACTTTGTGTAAGAATTGAGTGGGAAATGTAAATATATTTTTATTTTTATTTATATATGTATGTATGTATATTTGCTTATATATTAAAAAATAATGGAAAGAAAATCCAAAAGTTTTAAATATAGGAGTAAGGAGGCTATTTAGTGCCTATTAAGTAATACCTCTCCAAATATACCTTATATAAGTTCTGACTTTGGAAACATAAAAACTTTATATTTCAAAAGTAAAATTAAACTTAGGAAGCAAACCTTAAAAATAAAAACCTGAAAAACCACTAACGAAGAAAAGAATTAATTTTAAGGGACTAGAACACAGTATTTGACTATATCCTTAGTGACATATATTCTCAGAACAAATAACAGGAAGATGTCTTAAATTTCATTCATTCACTAACCTGTCAGTAGTAATTGGCAATATTACTTTAAATTTATTTTTTATGTCTCACAAGATAAGATATAGAAGATAAGTAATTAAGTTAATGTTATTAGAAATTAAGATTTTTATTAAGAGGAAAGAGATACAAATATAAATTAAAGTTATATTTAAAATTTGAATTAGAAACATTAAAAAAGGAAGAAAGATAGCCAGTTACAATGGCTATATTAACATCAGACAAAGGAGATTTC
This sequence comes from Lasiurus borealis, assembly GCA_004026805.1. NCBI lineage: Eukaryota > Metazoa > Chordata > Mammalia > Chiroptera > Vespertilionidae > Lasiurus > Lasiurus borealis. The sequence goes on along the minus strand of PVJN01013953.1, from coordinate 2,925 downwards.
ACAATGAAGAGTTAGAGGGTCATTTTATAATGATGAAGAGTTCAACTTATCAAGGGGACGTTACAATCCTAAATGTTAATCTCCTAACGTCAGAGCTACAAAACAAATGAAGTAAAAACTAATAGGACTTCAGGGAGAAACAGACCTGATATAATTAACATTTATAAAAAAATAGTCTTTAGGGGCAAAAAATAAGTCTTGATAAATTTAAAGTATTCACATAATACAAAATATGTTGACAACAGCAGAATTAATTTAGAATTCAACAACAAAAAGGTATCTTAAAAATCCTCAAATATTTGGAAATGAAGTAACTCAACTCTAAATAATCCACAGGTTGAAAAATAAAGTATTTTTAATGAGTAAAAATAAAAATTCATATTAAAATTTGTGAGAGGTAGCTCAAGTAGTACTTAGAAGACAATGAATACAGGCAGTCCTCGGGTTACGTTGGACTTGACGTATATCATTTTGTGGTTATGTTGCCATCTCTCATTTATTTATAAAAAAAAGAAAGTGCCATCATTTCTATGTATATACATATATGTTTATGTTTTTATTATTTATTTACCACAAGTAAAGGTCAGAAATTGTTATTTTTCTTTTATTTATTTTTTAACTGTTTCACTTCATTGCTGCTGCGTATGTGCTCCATGTGAGGGATGTAGGTGGGTTCCAACTTACGGTGAAAATCATGTTAAGTTGTGCTGTAGGAACGATCTTCGATGTAACCCAAGAACCTACTGTAGCCCTAAATACTTACATTAGGAAAGCAGAAAGGTTTCCAATCACTGGCCTCAGCCTCCATCATAAGTTCATATGGTATATAAGAACCTCAAGATTTAGCTCTAGCCTACTTCACCAACTTCAGACCAATCTTTGACTCAAGCTACATATACTAAGTAATATCAAACTGCTTTAAAGTATGTACACAAAAACACTCATCATGCTGATTCTTGCCTCCATACTTTTGCCTCCATTGTTCTTTCCTTCTGGGGAAAAGAATCTCACTTTTTCTAGGCTAGCTATTTTCTATTCATTCTTCCAGACAAATGTTACCTTCTTCATTTAGTTGTTTCAAAGATTTAGTGACTAGTAAGTGTCAGGCAATGGGGTGATGAGGTGAACAAGACAAGCATGTTCCTTGACTTCATGGAATTTAGAGTCCACTTGAAGGAGTAAATGATAAGAAAGAAAGAAAGAAAATAATAATGAAAATAGTGTTAAGTGTTATGAAGGAAAAAGAATAGAATGTCCTATTTTAGAGTAGGTGGTATTTAAGTTGAAAATCTGAAGGGTAAGAAGGAACCAGCTTAAAAAAAAGGAATGGTCAAAGGGCATTCTAGGTAAAAACAAAACAAAAAAACAAAACAAAAAAACAAAACAAAACAAAACACACACACACACACACACACACACACACACACACACAAAAAAAAAAACAGATTTCTGTAGAACTCTAAACTGGAAGACTATGTCACATTTGAGGAATTGAGAGAGGGCCAAGAAGCATAAGGACTAGACTAAGCATGCCACAAGATGAAATCAAAGAGGCAGGCAGGGTCAGAACGTGCTGGATCTTGCGGGCCAAGATAAGGGACTTGCACTTTATTCTAAATGGGATGGGAAATCACTACCTGTTTGAGCAGGAGAATGACATAATCTAATTTATGTTTTAAAAGATTACTCTGGGTTGCTATAAAGAGAATGCATTGCAGAGTGGAAGACTAAGAAACTACTGAAATATTCAAGGTAAGAAATGATTGGTAGTTTGAAATAAGGACATGTCAGTAGGTATTATTAAAAATTAGAAAATTCATGAAATATTCTATAGAATCAATAAGAAATAGATCCTATGAGTGAGGAGATTTTAAATGTTTCCTGTATGCCTTAAGCAATTAGGTGGATGATAATACCATTTGCTAAGGCTGTGGGGAGGAGCTGGATAGATATGAGAATCAGTACTTCAGTTTTAAATGTGTTAAATTGCGATGTTGTGAGATATCAAAGTGAAGGTGCCAAAAAGGGGGTGGACATACAAGGAGGTATTGGGTGTCTCTTTACAGATATTAACTTTGATCACTCAGTTAAGGTGGCATCTTGTGTGGATATTCTTTGAGACTATGGAGATATGCTATTTGTCATCAGACTTATGCCCACATTTTTAGCAACTGGATTTGTCCCTGCACTAATAACTATAGTGTTTGCCAATGATGATACCTATTCTATCATTTGCCCAACATTCAGCAATTAGAATTCCATTATAAGGAAAAGCAGTCCTTTCTCCTCCAGGTATTTATTTATAGCAGCACTGACTCATAGACATTTATTTTATTCTACAGGTTTTATAGAATAAACTATCATCATAGTTTTTCATGTTGATGCTCAAATCATCTCAGATTTGGTTATTTGGAGCTCCTTCAAGTTGGCTTCAATGTCCTTTCTTCATGCCCTCATTATTTTTTAAGCTCTTTCATACTTTGACCCCACAGATGCTCTGGGCTCATCTTATATTTTCTCTGCCCACATCTTGAAATTAGCCACAGTTAAAAAGAAGTCCAAGTTCTTTTTATTGGTACAGCTCTAGCTAATACTGTCACCATTAGCCACTTGTAGTAACTTAAATTTAATTAAAATTAGACAAAATTTAAAAATTAGTTTTTTAGTAGCACTACCCATATTTCAAGTTTTAATAGCCACACACATAGCTAGTGGTTACTGTACTGGCAGTTAAGATACAAAACATTTTCATTGCCACAGAAAGATCTACCATACAGTACTGATTGGAGAATGCAATTCAGAAACCAAAATATGGCTGCTAAGTATGCTCCCTGCTAACTGTGATAACATTGTTTCTAAGCCTTCTCAGTAAACTGCGCTAATGTGTATACACACTTACATTTATTAGACAACTAGAGGCCCAGT